>SJYC01039238.1:0-22850 GCA_006408675.1 Madoqua kirkii | reverse complement strand
TCTTCTTTTCACAGCTATTTGTAAGGCCTCCTCAGACAACCCTTTTGATGACAGTAGGGCGACTGAAATGCCAGTCTCTTAGTAGCCTAATCCATTGTTTTGTCCACTTTAAGATGACACTTCCATACTTTTCACTTACAAGCCAGATATGAACCGTTTCCAAAGCTTTTTACTTTGTAAACTCTTCAGGAATTATATTAACTAAAACTTTTCGAATGAAGTTCACAGTCCCATTCACTGCTGTGTACCGCCTGTAATATTTGATCCACTGCATTGGATAGTCTCCATCCTTCTCAGGAGAAACTGGTCAAAATATGAATGTGTTAAATAGCCTTGTGAAAGTTAAAATTATATCCCATTTGACACACTGGTTTCCAGACCATGGAACAGATCTGACTAAGCGAACCATAAACACTTCATCAACATACTTTTGGTCAGCCCTCCCTGCATTTTTAACAAGTACCACAGCCTGTATAATTCAAAACAGTGCAAAAATAATGTCCTATTTTATCCTCTGACGCTGTCACACGCTAGCTCTTTGCCAGTACAAATACTAAAAGGCATGCTTTAAAAGCCAAAGGAACTTTTTCGAAAGGAAAAACAAAATCCATGTCTGCTCCACGGTAAAGAAACCATCCCCCTGGAAATAAATCTGCTCACACGTGCCACTTGAGTCATTTCATCTGAGGCCCCAGTGAAAAAGCAGTCTTTTCTCTGCCTGTCACCCTCAGAGACCTGATTCATCTCACATAGGAGCACAGGTTTGCTACATAGGACTTCCAAAGGACTTGTAACCAGACCATCAAAAACATCACTTCAAAGAATTCTAGTTTTGAAACTCTGTCTCACCATGTCATGGGTAAATTTTATCAGTAAGTTTCTATAACTTATGATGTTTAAACACATACAGTCAAAAAGTTTGTACCAAAATGAAGCCGGGTTTCCCAGGCCATATACACAAAACCAAAAAGTGGACCTTCTCTAAGTCATGCCCTTGTTCATTTACTCATTTAAAGTTGAAGGCTGATTATTGCCTGGTACTATTGACGTCATTAGCTTTCACAGGATTTTCCCTGCTTCAGTGTGACAGGGAACAGACGCTAAATAAGCAGTTGAATCTAGACATGAATATTTGGTTTTATTCCCCAGGTCACCCTCCAGAAGAATTTAGTATTGAGGCTGCTTCTGCCGAGTCCGTGTTACCTCTGAGTGCGATCTGTTGGAAAACTGCCAGAATCAGGCTTCCTTGACCCTTTGCCACTGAAGGCATTCCATTCTTTTTTTTTTTTTTGTACTGGAGTATAGTTAATTTACAGTCTTGTGTTAGTTTCAGGTGTACAGCCTAGTGATTCATTTATACATATGCATTTGTTCATTGTTTTTCAGATTCTTTTTCCATATAGGTTATTAGAGAATATTGAATAGAGTTCCCCGTGCTATATGGTAGATCCTTGTTGATTATCTATTTTATATATACTAATAGTAGTTGTGTGTATGTTAATCCCAAACTCCTGATTTTTCCCTCCCCCAACATTCATTCCCCCTTTGGTAAGTTTGTTTTCAAAATCTCTGAGTTTGTTTCTCTTTTATAAATAAATTCATTTATGTCATTTTTTAAGATTAATTTCTACAAATGAGTGGTATCATACAATATTTGTCTTTCTCTGTCTGACTTTAGTTAGCATGGTAATCTCTAGGTTTATCCATGTTGCCATAAATGGCATTCTTTTGTTCTTTTCTGTGGCCGAGTAGTATTCCATTGTATATATGAACCACATCTTCTTTATCCATTCCTTTTCAACTCTTTGTTTACTGTAAATGTATTTTTTATTTTTTTTTTCTGAGTCACATTTGCAGCGCTTAGACTGTCAGTGGAAAGATGGGTATGGAGAAAATAAAATATTCAATGAAAACATTATAGCCAGTCTTTGAAAAGAGTAGAAAGAATGAACCAAAAAAGAATGGAGAAAGAAGATTAAGTCCAACTAGAAGAAAGCAAGAGCCAGCAAGGAAGATCAGGCGCTCACAGCCTGAGGTCAGGGAGGAACCAGGGACACAGGCGTCCTGCTGGGTGTCTTGGGGATGCCCGCGGGGGGGCCACCTGGGTCTCTGTTCCCAGGACTTAGAAGGGAAGACTGAGAGGGGGGAGGCCAAGTGTGAGGAGCCTGGGAGGGGAGCGAGGATGAAGCGGGGTGGTGGGGAGGGCAAGGTCAGAGGGTAGAAGCCTCAGAGCTTGTGGTGGGGGCTGCCAACCCTGACCTGGCCGCGTGGTGGCGGTATAGAGGAGCTGCCTTAGCTGGTGTAGAGAGACGGAGCCTACAGAGAGCGGGAAGCCTGTTGGCAGAGGACGTGGTTAGGCCCGGCTGGACTCGCTCCGTTGGTGGTACCCAACGATTAGTTGTGGAAATGATGCTGAAGCTTGCAGGGCAGGTCTTGATTAGACAGAACAAGCAGGGAGTCATCAGCACACAGTAGACAGGAGATAAGATGACCTAGCATGTAGAGCGGTGAACTATAGGCTGAAACGTCGGGAAATACCAACCAGCCTTTCAGGGAAGAGCAGTGCAGCTCAGCAAATAAAAAAGACAGAAGAGATGGTCTGGGAGGTAACATACAACACACAGCACGGGGCCGGCACAGCAGCCCGGAGAATGGAGAGTTTCACACAGAGGGGAGTGATGGGCGTTGCAAACACACCAGGGAGGTCCAAAGGGATAAGGATCGTAAAACATCTTGTCTGGTCCACCGGGAGGAAAATCAAACTTCTCCGTAAGGTACACAAGGAGGAAAAACTTGGAGAGAAATGCTGCCGAGTGCACCCCTTTCCAAAGGCTCTGAGACACCCTGATCTTTTGGAGTGAAGACTCAAAGTGAGGGAAGCCGGGGTTCCCTTTCTGATTTAATCAAATTTCTAAAACAAGATGAAATCCAGCCCTTGTAAATCCTAGCCAAATATATTAGCTACCTGGACAATATTTAAGAATTGTCTCCTCCACTCCACCCCAGCCTCTTCAGATCAATAATAATATGAAAACTAAAGTCACGACATTTTTGCTACCCCTTGCTTATCTGGAAAATATCGTAATTTCCCTACATCTGATTGAAATTAAAAGAGTCTGACAGGACTGAGCGACTAACACTTTCACTTTCATGCCTGGGAGCATGTGCTTCTAAGCAGAAAGTATATTTCACTGCTACTTTTTTATATTAAAAAAAAAACAGAAACTTTTAATTAACCAATATCATAAGTAATAGTCGAATAATAACTCCATGTGTTTGATTCTAAATAGATGTGGTGTGGCCATATTTAAAGATGACACACAAATTCTAATAACATGCTTTCCTCATATAAAGCCGACTTTGAAGAAGCAGCATGGGAGAGGGAAGAAAACCACACTGGAATTAGACCTGGATGAATACTGGTTTTATAACATGTGACTATGAAATATTCGGCAAGTTTCTCAGTCTCTCTGGGGCTTCCCGTATGGCTCAGCTGGTAAAGAATCCACCTGCAGTGCAGGAGACCTGGGTTCGATCCCTGGGTTGGGAAGATCCCCTGGAGAAGGGAAAGGCTACCCACTCATTAATTAACCAATATCATAAGTAATAGTCGAATAATAACTCCATGTGTTTGATTCTAAATAGATGTGGTGTGGCCATATTTAAAGATGACACACAAATTCTAATAACATGCTTTCCTCATATAAAGCCGACTTTGAAGAAGCAGCATGGGAGAGGGAAGAAAACCACACTGGAATTAGACCTGGATGAATACTGGTTTTATAACATGTGACTATGAAATATTCGGCAAGTTTCTCAGTCTCTCTGGGGCTTCCCGTATGGCTCAGCTGGTAAAGAATCCACCTGCAGTGCAGGAGACCTGGGTTCGATCCCTGGGTTGGGAAGATCCCCTGGAGAAGGGAAAGGCTACCCACTCCAGTATTCTGGCATGGAGAATTCCATGGACTGTACAGTCCATAACATCGCAAAGAGTCGGACATGACTGATCGACTTTCACTTCAGTCTCTCTGAGCTTCAGTTTCTTCATCTGTTAAGACAGGATTCACAGCATACCTATACCTTGTTACGTTAGGGTTCAGTACTTTCTAGGGAATCCCTAAATAATCATTTATTGATAGATATTAGTTGCAAGTCTCAGGCTGACAGGAAATTTTCAGATTTTTGTAGAATTTGGCCACTGTGTGCTTAGCATGTTTTATTGGTATCTCAGTTAATGCAACAGGACCTATTTTCTACATTGGGTATCCCTGGTCCTTTCTTTCCAGCTCTCATATAAAGGAGTACAGATAGAACTCAGTATTCCTTGAGTTCTATGGAGCAGGGACCACACACTGACTGATACCCAGAGTGTTCTAAGTTTATCATATCCTGAGATTAAGTAAATCTCCCCAAAGATCAGCATTATCACCTTCAATCGTAGTTGTTAATCCCACACATAGTCACACACACAGTAACTGGAAAATCTGGGAAGGAATGAGCGCCGTGGATGGGTAAGTGACAGCTAGCAGATGTTTTTCTAGGTATCAGCTGCTGGTGTTTTAACCTTTTCATTCTGCTTTTTATAATAGACACAAACGTTAACTAAAATGAGAAGCCTGACTCCAGCTTAACTGAAGTATTTAAGGACATGGGTGATTACATGCTATTTTAATAACAGTGTCTACTAACTCAATAAAAGTCCAGTTGGTCTTTTCACATCCTAGATACTTGCTTTCCCACAGAAGCATCCACTAACTTAATTATGACTTCCAGCGAAAATTACAGTAGGCTGAAGGAAGAGCTTAAAATAGGGTTCCAATCAACCTGAGAACTGAAGTCAGGGTTCTAATGATTGGCATATATTATATAAAATACATCTAAATATTCAGTTCTGTAATTCTTTTAATTTTAAGGGGAGGGGGGAGAAACTATATATATGCCCAATAGGCTTCAGTTATTTAACCAAACATAACTAACATAGTAGATCCAGATTTTAACCAGGTAATAACTTGTTAAATGCAGCTGGCATCCTAAACCAACGGAATGTCCATAAACCTAAAATACATGGAAATAAAAATAAAAATGTAATACCAATAGAAATAAAGTAAAATAAAAATTTAATACTAATAGAAATAAATATTTAATACCAATAGAAACAAAAATCTAATACCAATAGAAAAAGAGAGTTTTGGAGAAAAAAAAAAAAGAGTTTTGGAAACTTATCTTTCCAAACAGAAGCAAGTGTAGAAAGAAATTGGTAACAAAGAGACAAAGTGTGAGAAGATGAAGTGATTTTGTCTTTACCTGGCAGCTAAAGAAGTAATTAACATACAGCCCAAACTGGCACTGAAATCCTTTGGGATCCACGTTGACAATGGCTCTTTTCACACATTTTAAGGAAAAAAAATATTTCCTGCCTGTTGGTAGTTTAAAATCTTTCTAATTAATTTATTCTAAGAATGTATCTTCAGGCCATATTACCCCAGCAAGAGACATATTAAGAGTTCAAACAGCTTATCATTGGGAAGAATACCTACAATGTTAATAGCATTATGTCTGACCCTTTTTTAAGACTAAAATACTCCTAAGTTAAAGTGACTTAGAGTGGGAAGTATCCAGAACACTGCCTAAGTAGCAAAAAGGAAAGTGAAGTCGCTCGGTCGTGTCCGACTCTTTACGACCCCATGGACTGCAGCCTATCAGGCTCCTCCATCCGTGGGATTTTCCAGGCAAGAGTGCTGGAGTGGGGTGCCATTGCCTTCTCCAGGGCATCTTCCCGACCCAGGAATGGAATCTGGGGCTCCCGCATTGTAGGCGGGTGCTTTACCATCTGAGTACACACCTCAATGTCACCCCACTCCAGTACTCTTGCCTGGAAAATCCCATGGACAGAGGAGCCTGGTGGGCTGCAGTCCATGAGGTCACACAGTCGGACACGACTGAGCGACTTAGCCCAAGGTTAAATTTATCGCTTTTGAGTTTATTTCACTCACAGAAAATTTGCCTCTTCAAAGTCTTTAGAAAGATGTAATTATATAAACCCCATATATACAAGGATAGTTTTTTTTCCAAATAAGGATAAACTCAAACTTTTTCGTTTTTTTTCTTTATTCTGAGTTGATGAAAATATTGTTTATAAAGGCAACACTGCCTTCTAGCGGACAGAGTGTTAGTAGCAGATTATTTTACTTTTGACAGGTTTTAACTCAATGAAATAAAAGCTTAAGCCAGATGAAACATTTATTTTATAATATTTGATACCTCATTATGAAAAATAGGAGGAGTAATTCTAGGGGCAATGTTTTTTGGGGACAAGTATTGTATAACCTTTCCAGACACATTTCTAACTACCATTCCCATCCTCACATACCCTATTCAAAACCAAGTCGTTTCACCAGAGTATAGAAAGGAAGGAGATGAGGTTCGCGTCATAGGTTTGATTATAACTGGATTTGGATTTGTCTGAAATGGCAGAGGGTATATGGTTATGCCCCTTTGGCTCCTGTTTTTCTTCCATTGTATAGTGTTTCCAAAGCAATGCATTGGTGCTTCTCCCCTTTCCCAATCTGCTTCTCCCCAAAGTCGTCTTTGCTGGTGGAAGCAAAGCCCCCCAGGGAGGCTCCTTGAAGCAGGACCCCTGTTCTGTAGTCGTGAGCGGCGTCACCTCTTCTTTCCCTTGTCAGTTTTTGTCAGAGCTTCTAGAACAGCTCCTTTCTCCCTGGCAGTCTCAAGTCCCAAGGAGCTGAGAAGTTGTTCCTTGCCAATATCTATTGCATATTCAGTCCTCCTGGCAATACCTCCTAGAGACTGAGAGCTGTGATGAGAGGATTTGCAATAAGAGGTTTTACCCTTTCCAAACATTGAAGAGCAATATATTTTGTAAATACCTGAAAAGGTAAAATGCCACAATTCATTCCTCTGTATCAAGAAAAGAAACTCTGCCCAGCAAAAACGAGTGTGAAACCAGGCAGAAGGCATGAGTTCCAGTGCTAGGCTTGATACATTTTAGTTGTGGGTAGTCAGTAAGTCAACCTGGGTGAGTACTTCCTCTTGACTCATGGAAATGATTAATTTAAATAAAATAAAAAAAACCTGCTTAGTTTCCAGGACTGTTGTGAAGAAGAAATAGGTTGTATAATGACAGCAAGGTGTAAGGGTTTATTCTCACAAGTTGAAAGGGAAAACTTGGGTAAACTTGTCATTTAAATATGCAGTCAATTTGCCTTTCCATTGATGGACAGGGAATCCTGGCATGCTGCAATCCATGGGTACGCAAAATGTCAGATTCGACTGAGCAACTGAACTGAACTGAACTGAATTAAGCATGTATAATAATTTGCCTTTTTGCTACAAGTGTTTAGTCTCTGTTCCCATTGTGAGTAGTGAAAGTAAAGATTGGAAAGCCAAGACCATCTTAAAGGAGATCTATCTGAAATTTGGATTCCACTTCATTGTTTTCTCGGCTCATCACTTAATCACGCCTCACTGCCTGTTCTAATTTATCTCTCCTATCTTAAAACATCTGATCTGTCCACTGTGTTGATGTCATGCCTTTTCACAACTCTATACAACTCTTCCCCCTCTGCTTGGAATTCCCTTGGCCTCGGTCTCCATCTGGCAAACACAACTAACTCAGTTCTCAGTACAGTGTTCTGTGATGCCTATTTACCTGTCGGAACACCTCAGTTTCAGAGCCTCTGTCTTGTTCATTTTGACTTTCCAACTCAGACGCTCTTGCATAAATCAGGTGTCTCATACACATTTGTAAATTGTCCTTGACTCCTAACTAAAGCTGTAGTATTGATTTACCATGATGTTTTGACTGAGAAAAATAAAACATGTAAAGAATAACTTACCAATTCTTTTCCAGAACCTGAAGGAACTTGATTCCATTTACAGTCGGACACGACTGAGCGACTTAGCCCAAGGTTAAATTTATCGCTTTTGAGTTTATTTCACTCACAGAAAATTTGCCTCTTCAAAGTCTTTAGAAAGATGTAATTATATAAACCCCATATATACAAGGATAGTTTTTTTTCCAAATAAGGATAAACTCAAACTTTTTCGTTTTTTTTCTTTATTCTGAGTTGATGAAAATATTGTTTATAAAGGCAACACTGCCTTCTAGCGGACAGAGTGTTAGTAGCAGATTATTTTACTTTTGACAGGTTTTAACTCAATGAAATAAAAGCTTAAGCCAGATGAAACATTTATTTTATAATATTTGATACCTCATTATGAAAAATAGGAGGAGTAATTCTAGGGGCAATGTTTTTTGGGGACAAGTATTGTATAACCTTTCCAGACACATTTCTAACTACCATTCCCATCCTCACATACCCTATTCAAAACCAAGTCGTTTCACCAGAGTATAGAAAGGAAGGAGATGAGGTTCGCGTCATAGGTTTGATTATAACTGGATTTGGATTTGTCTGAAATGGCAGAGGGTATATGGTTATGCCCCTTTGGCTCCTGTTTTTCTTCCATTGTATAGTGTTTCCAAAGCAATGCATTGGTGCTTCTCCCCTTTCCCAATCTGCTTCTCCCCAAAGTCGTCTTTGCTGGTGGAAGCAAAGCCCCCCAGGGAGGCTCCTTGAAGCAGGACCCCTGTTCTGTAGTCGTGAGCGGCGTCACCTCTTCTTTCCCTTGTCAGTTTTTGTCAGAGCTTCTAGAACAGCTCCTTTCTCCCTGGCAGTCTCAAGTCCCAAGGAGCTGAGAAGTTGTTCCTTGCCAATATCTATTGCATATTCAGTCCTCCTGGCAATACCTCCTAGAGACTGAGAGCTGTGATGAGAGGATTTGCAATAAGAGGTTTTACCCTTTCCAAACATTGAAGAGCAATATATTTTGTAAATACCTAAAAGGTAAAATGCCACAATTCATTCCTCTGTATCAAGAAAAGAAACTCTGCCCAGCAAAAACGAGTGTGAAACCAGGCAGAAGGCATGAGTTCCAGTGCTAGGCTTGATACATTTTAGTTGTGGGTAGTCAGTAAGTCAACCTGGGTGAGTACTTCCTCTTGACTCATGGAAATGATTAATTAAAAAAAAAAAACAAAAAAAAAAAAACCTGCTTAGTTTCCAGGACTGTTGTGAAGAAGAAATAGGTTGTATAATGACAGCAAGGTGTAAGGGTTTATTCTCACAAGTTGAAAGGGAAAACTTGGGTAAACTTGTCATTTAAATATGCAGTCAATTTGCCTTTCCATTGATGGACAGGGAATCCTGGCATGCTGCAATCCATGGGTACGCAAAATGTCAGATTCGACTGAGCAACTGAACTGCACTGAACTGAATTAAGCATGTATAATAATTTGCCTTTTTGCTACAAGTGTTTAGTCTCTGTTCCCATTGTGAGTAGTGAAAGTAAAGATTGGAAAGCCAAGACCATCTTAAAGGAGATCTATCTGAAATTTGGATTCCACTTCATTGTTTTCTCGGCTCATCACTTAATCACGCCTCACTGCCTGTTCTAATTTATCTCTCCTATCTTAAAACATCTGATCTGTCCACTGTGTTGATGTCATGCCTTTTCACAACTCTATACAACTCTTCCCCCTCTGCTTGGAATTCCCTTGGCCTCGGTCTCCATCTGGCAAACACAACTAACTCAGTTCTCAGTACAGTGTTCTGTGATGCCTATTTACCTGTCGGAACACCTCAGTTTCAGAGCCTCTGTCTTGTTCATTTTGACTTTCCAACTCAGACGCTCTTGCATAAATCAGGTGTCTCATACACATTTGTAAATTGTCCTTGACTCCTAACTAAAGCTGTAGTATTGATTTACCATGATGTTTTGACTGAGAAAAATAAAACATGTAAAGAATAACTTACCAATTCTTTTCCAGAACCTGAAGGAACTTGATTCCATTTTGCACTAGGAAATTTGAGGTAGAACTGTTACATATAAAGGAAAAGCTGATGGTAAAATGTGAGAATATCAAAATAATGAGTTCCGTTTACCAATGACTGATTCTTTCTTGAGCCTTGATGTCATTCTGTATTAAATTGAAACATCTAATCAATTCCTCAGTTGATGGTTTGTGTAAAGACATATGTGGTTTTGTCCTCAGCCTTTATCTCGAGTTAACATGGCTACTATAAAGTTTTCATCTTGTTTACAACCGTTTCGGGGATTTTCCCTAAGAACCAGTTGTTTTTCTTTAAAAAAATAGACCTTCTTCCAAAATAGGTCCCATACATAGCCATGATGAAGAACCAGTAGGTAAACTGGATCAAGACCAGTATGTAATATTTTCCCCATCCCACTATCCAAACTCCTCAATAAACAAACATGAAACCCACTCACACATAAAAAGGACAGATTTCCTCATTTTCTAAAATATACCAAATGTATTTCTCTTCCTAAAGTCACTATTTGATGAAGTCTCTAACAGGATTTTGTATGCTTATTTTAATATTCTTAGCATAGACTATTGTCATTTTCTCCCATAAAATATTTAAGTTTTGATCAAGACTCCCACGGTGAGCATTATTTATGCATTCTGTTCTCTTCAACGGCTTTAGTTATTTAAAAAGTGGAAATGTTGGTTTAAAATGTTACAAGCAGTGTAAAAGTGAAAAATAACATGTCTCCATGTGACCCCTCATGACTTTTTTTTTGTCTTCCCCTTTTAGAGCTTTTTTAGGCACATATTGTACATATATGTTGATTCACAGCAAATATGTCCTGTATTTTATTACCTTTAATAAAACCATCATCAGCCATGCTAAAAACAAACAAACAAACAACAAAAAAAAACCAACTACTGACTGTATTACTTAGAGCAAGACCTAGTGAAATGTGGGACAGACATGTCTAAGACATAGATAGAAAATAGTATCAAGTCTTCTACCATTGTCTCCATTTCTCTTCATCTTTCAAAATGACATCATCAGTAGTTCTTGATAATTAAAACTTTGAAACCAATTTTTAGAGAATGATCCTAAAGGGGGGTTGATTAAAAAGGACACATTGCTAAAAGTCAATTTGTTTCTGCAGGACTATGTTGTGTCCAATACCAGATCAAGAAATGGAGCAAGGGGCTTCCCTGGTGGTCCAGGGTTAGAAATATGCCTTGCAGTGCAGAGGACACAGGTTTGATCCCTGGTCGAGGAACTAGGATCCCATATGTTGGGGATCTAAATCCCAGTGCAGCAACAAAAGATTCCACTTGCTGCAACTAAGGCCCGACACAGCCAAAACTAAAATAAAAAAAGAAATGGAGCAAACGGTGAACAGTTAGGCACTTACTGAATGAATGTCTGTTATAAGTAGTTTTAGTACAAATATGTGTCCATATTTTACCATCTGTAGAAATAAAAGATACACACACAACCCAATATTTCATAATGATTACTTTAGTATGCTGGCATTTGGGATGTTTATAAATATCACAGAAACAGATACAGGAGCCAGAATTCATGTTCAGAAACTTGTGAATCATGGGTGTGGAGTCCAGACTTTTTGCTCTACAGTGAAGACACAATGGAGAACACATTTTTTTCACAAATATGAAAATTAAGGATATCCGCATTGTCGTAGCAGTATGGAAATGTAACCAAAATAAATTCTTAAGGGGTTTATTATTTAATCAGCAAAGCAACCTCATGCCCCAGTATTTTTATAGTCCCCTACTGTGTGTGCACAATACATAAGAGCTCAGTGAAGCTTGGCAGAATGAGTACTAATTTTTTATTTAAATGTGATCTTTCTATTTAGAATTTACCTCCTAAATTGCAGGCTTCCCTTGTGGCTCAACTGGTAAAGAAACCGCTTGCAGTGAGGGGAGACGTGGGTTCGATCCCTGGGTTGAGACCATCCCCTGGAGAAGGGAAAGGCTACCCACTTCGGTATTCCAGCCTAAAGAATTCCATGAACAGTACAGTCCATGGGGTGGCAGAATCGGACACAACTAAGTGATTTTCACTTTAACCCTAAATTGCATATTTTATACATTTCCCGTCGTTAGCTTCTTCCAGGAAATTTCACATAATATTATCAATGGTATATTCCTATCTCCCCAGCCACTTTCCCATCATTACTGGAAATATGTCAAATTCCAGAGAGGCACTCTTCCTCAAAGACACTTGGAGGAGTTAATGACTCTCTCCTCCAACACATTCCTGAGCTGCAGCCAGTTTACAATGCCCACAGGCAGCCTCCCATCCAGCCGGGGGGCTCTTTGAATCCCACCTCGCCAACTTCCTCAGGCTCCTCTGCATTGAAGGCTGAGAGCAGTCAGGAATTAATTGCTGCCTCCCTGCAGAGCATGCCTCAGTTTTCTGGATGTTTGAGTGACACTTGGCTAGAATTCCCTGGGCCACACCACCTTTGTGATAGGTTTTCTACACCAGTAAAATCTGCCACTTTCCCTAGAAGTTGATAGAGAAGAACTGAATTTATTTCATTATGACTTTTCTCACTGAGGTGTCCTTTTTCTGACTGAAGAATTCTTTCTAATTCCTATAGGTTTCTCTTTTCTCCGGATCATCAGTTTTTGTTTGTTTGTTTGTTTGTTTGTTTTTTGAGGATTACATGTTTTAATTCTATTTGATCCACAATGTGCTGATTTCTGCTGTACAGCAAAGTGATTTACACACACACACAGATGCAGGAGACATGGATTTGATCCCTAGGTCAGGAAGATCCCCTGGAGAAGGAAATGGCAACCCACTCCAGTATTCTTGCCTGAAAAATTCCACCAACAGAGGAGCCTGGCAGGCTGCAGTCCATGAGGTCGCAAAGAGCTGGACATGACTGAGCAGCTGATCATGCACGCAAACACATATATATACATTCTTTTTAGTATTCTTTTCCATTACTGTTTATCTCAGGGTATTGACAGTTCTCTCTGACTGAATTTTCCATCTAGTCTCACTTTCATTTGTACATTGACTCCTTTGCCTTCAAATCTTTGCTGCATTCTGCCATCCTCACCCTGGCACCTGAGAATTAATTAATGAGATATTGTCTCAGTTTCCTTCCCCAGATGTTCCAGATTAACAACAGCTAATTACTGGAAGCCTTCATGCACCAAGCTACCACCGTATTTAGTGACGCTTTTCTTCCCTGGTGGCTCAGAGGTTAAAGCATCTGCCTCCAATGCGAGAGACCTGGGTTTGATACCTGGGTTAGGAAGATCCCCTGGAGAAGGAAATGGCAATCCACTCCAGTATTCTTGCCTGGAGAATCCCATGGACGGAGAAGCCTAGTAGGTTACAGTCCACGGGGTCGCAAAGAGTCGGACTCGACTGAGCAACTTCACCTTCACCTTTCTGCATTCACATAAGTCGTCTATTGCTGTAGTGTCTATCAGAGAGCATGGTTCATAATAACAGATACAGGCACTCAGTAACAGTTATAGGGTTGTTCAGGAGAACTGGGTTCAAATTCCAATCATACTGCATATTTAGTGCCTGCCTTTGGGCCAGCTGGACTCCACTGGTGGCTAAGAGCTTGCCTGCAGTGCAGGAGACCCAGGTTTGTTCCCTGAGTCAGGAAGATCCCCTAGAGAAGGGAATGGCAGCTCACTCCAGTATTCTGACCTGGAGAATTCCATGACAGAGGAGCCTGGCGGGCTACAGTCCATGGGCTCACAAAGAGTCAGAGACAACGGAGTGACTAACAGACAGCCCTGTGCCTCTCATTGCTCATCTGTAAAGTGGGGAGAGTAAAATTAAAGGTAAAACGACAGTGGCTGGCACATAATAGGCACTAGAAAATAATGGTTTCTATTTCCCTTTATTGAGTAAATAATGACTGAACGACTGAACGAGATTTCATCCCAACTTCCTTTGCTCTCTGATAGGCTCTTGTGAAGCTTCTTGGCCTCTAGACAGAGGGGATCAATTGGCTGATTCAATAGCTTTTCCAAGGCCACTGAGTTATTCTGTCCACCCTGCTTCTTCCTGTTTGCCCATAACCTCCCCATCACACTGTCTACACCTACAACCACGACGCTGCTTGGCTAGTTTACCTGAATCAGAGAATTCTTATTTTTGTTCTGTGTTACTAAAGCCCTTGGGATTATCCTAGTTCCTATGAGTTCAGTTCAGTTCCTCAGTTAACTGTGTGGATCACAACAGACTCTGGAAAATTCTTAAAGAGATGGGAATACCTGACCTGCCTCCTGAGAAACCTGTGTGCAGATCAATAAGCAACAGTTAGGACCAGACATGGAAAAACGGACAGGTTCCAAATTGGGAAAGGAGTACGTCGAGGCTGTATATTGTCACCCTGCTTATTTAACTTATGTGCAGAGCACATCATGCAAAATGCCAGGCTGGATGAAGCACAAGCTGGAATCAAGATTGCCGGGAGAAATATCAATAACCTAGATCCTATGATCCTACAGAATTCCCAAATTTATGTCCCAGAGACACAGAAAGGCCTCCCAACCAATGCTCTCCTATTCAGACCCTCAGAGTGACTGGATTTTCCCTCTAGGATTATTGTAGATTTGCTTGAAGAGATGAAAGGGCAAAGAAAATGTCAAATACAAATGCTGTCACTCAAACTTGAGTGGGTGGAGGGATGATGGGGAGAGTCACAGAAAGCCTGGTCTGCAGAGCTATCAAGGGGGGAGAATCAGGTGAAATCAAATCAAGAACAGAACTAACCACAAGTCAAAATAGCGTTGCTCCAAGAGTAATATAATGACATATATCGAATTTTGAGGCGTATAATCACATAGGGTGTTGCAAAGATTTTAAGTAATTCAAATTTTGCAAGGATGAAGTCAGAAGGTGCGACAGCACCCATTCTTGAGATTATGGCTTGCTTTATTAAATGATAATTCTCTTTCCCTTTGTTGACGTGGGCTTGCCTGTTATTTAAAAATGGTACTGCTCCTTTTGTACTCTGAATACGCTCACATAGTTGACAATAAAATTCTTCCATGAAGTGTTGTCCTAGAACTTTTTTTTTTCTTTTCTTTAAATAATTGGTTTTCCCTTGACAAAATAAAGTGTTATACTACATTACAGCCTCACTGTTAGGAATGAAGAAAGAGGGGAAAATGCAGGAAGACCCACGCATACCACAAAGATGGAGAGTATCCAGGTCCTAGAGGAATGGTGAGTGATTTATGCTGTAATTGTGTCTTGCGTGTCTGTGCTGTTTACCTCTTTCCAGGGCTTAAACATCGTCTCTCGCTTCCTGGTACTTCTCAAAACGGTTTTGGGAAATGAATGCCCCCTCCATCTGGCAGATCTTGTTTTGCAATTGCAACTCCTTTTTATCACTCTTTCTGTTATCTCTATTGGCTAAAACATTGCTTGAGTTTATCCTTCTCTTTCCAAAAACAATGATTGCTATATGAATTAACCATGCTCCCCCCCAAATTGCCCTAATTCTTTAGTTCCCTTTTCTAAGAATTTTTTAAGTCATTCTCTTTATAGGTGTAGAGTCTAAAACAAAAATGATATATGAAATTACCTAAGTCAGAAAAGGCACCTAGCTGGTCCTTGGTCCCATTGCCATTGGAACAGACTCTAACCAAGCATTTTCTCCAAAATGAGAAGTCGAAACACAGCATCTACAGAACAGAATTGAAGCACAAGTAGATTGTTTGTGTAATGACAGATGCTTTCTTTTTCTGCTGCTCAGGAGAAGGTTTTAATGTTGAGGCTTCATAGTGATTTTTCTGTCTTTTAAATTTTTTTTTTAACAAATGAGGAAGTTCAGACATCTTGGAGTAATAGTAAATCAACTTAAAATATTTGGTCCAATAGGCAAGGAAAAAATAAATATGACTACTTTTCTGACCAAATGTATTTTAGGTTGGAAAATTATTAAATATACAAACGCATAGAAAAGCAAGATCAGGATCAATTTAGCCATAAAATTATCTTTGCTTCTCTCCTTTACTTCTTTGATGTATAAGCAAAGGAGGTTTTGCAGGGAAATAGTTCCTGAAAAACCTGAATACAGATATCTAAAAAGTCCCTGATGTCGTTGTAAATGGTCTATGCTTTTTAATTGTCATTGCTGTTGTTCAGTTGCTCAGTCATGTGTGACTCTTTGCGGACCCCATGGGCTGCAGCACGCCAGGCCTCCCTGTCCATCACCATCTCCTGGAGCTTGCTCAAACTCATGTCCTTTGAGTTGGTAATGCCATCCAACCATCTCAGCCTCTGCCATCCCCTTCTTCTCCTGCCTTCAATTTTTCCCAGCATCAGAGTCTTTTCCAATGAGTCAGCTCTTCACATGAGGTGGCCCAAGTATTGGAGCTTCAGCTTCAGCATCAGTCCTTCCAATGAATATTCAGGACTGATTTCCTTTAGCGTTGATTGGTTTGATCTCCTTGTTGTCCAAGGGACTGTCAAGAGCCTTCTCCAACACCACGGTTCAAAAGCTGTGGTAGCTCCATTCAGTGCTAACAATTGACTCATGATATTTACCAGAATAATTCTTAAAGTTTAGGTAAATGTGTGAAAGGGCACAGGATGTGTTCTTATTTTTGATTCAGTGAAAAGTGAAAATACAGCGACCAGAGATGAAAAGAGAAACTATATCTTATGGCTTGGAAACTAAGATCTATGTCAGATGCAAACAAAAAAGTTCAGTTTGCCTTTCAAAGTAATGTAATAGATTTGCAGTAGATTGTTACAGTTCAAAAATGTTCAAGCTTCATTAGGAATCTTTGATGACCATTCTAAAGGAAATCAGTCCTGAATATTCATTTAAATGACTGATGCTGAAGCTGAAGCTCCAATACTTGGGCCACCTGAGGGGAAGAACTGACTCACTAGAAAAGACCCTGATGATGGGAAAGATTGAAGGCAGGGGGAGAAGGGGGCGGCAGAGGACGAGATGGTTGGATGGCATCACCGACTCGATGGACATGAGTTTGAGCAAACTCCCGAAGTTGGTGATAGGGAATCTTGGCGTGCTGCAGGCCATGGGGTCGCAAAGTCGGACACAACTGAACGACTGAACTGAACTGATGATGACCGTGTGCGCAGTGTGTATCGGTCCTTGCTATTTGAATGCTTGGCTCCCAAACACAGAGCTTATACCTACAATAATTTTTGTCAAGACTCAAATAACTAGCCCAGTCCTGGCAGATGTTTGCCAGGTCAGGCTGGACTGAGTCTATATGACCACTAGATGGCAACATTTCTATCTACTTCTCATCCCTGCACCAAAGTTGTTTTTGATAATGGCCCCTTCTGTCTCTGCAGCCAAAACCCCACTTCAGATGAAGTCTTGTCCTGGTCTCAAAATTTTGACAAGATGATGAAGGCCCCGGCAGGAAGAAACCTCTTCAGGGAGTTCCTGCGAACGGAATATAGTGAGGAGAACCTACTTTTCTGGCTTGCCTGTGAAGACTTAAAGAAAGAGCAGAACAAAAAAGTAATTGAAGAAAAGGCCAGGATGATATATGACGATTACATTTCTATACTCTCACCAAAAGAGGTAAAAATCTGTAAAAGATTGATGTGGGCTACTTAAGACCAAGGATGAACCTAAAAGGACCTCTGTCTGAATTGAGTAATGCATTGGGTGTGGAGAGGCTAGAAGATTTATCTGGGTAGATAATCTAGATACCATTCTAAGAATCTACCTGAGCAAGTGTTTCAAGATTAGGTTTTCCCAGTGTGCTTTGATCGTTTATCTCTGGCTGACTCCTGTGACAGTGACTTGCTTTTCCGAACTAACCTTGGAAAGCCTGGTAAATACAATTGGCCAAGAGTTCAACTAAAATGGAAAAGAACTTACATTGGGACAATGTTTCTCAAAGTGTGATCCTCAGATCACCTGTCTGAGAATCTCCTAGAGCATTTGTTTGAAAAGCAAGTTCTCGAGGCCGAGTCAGAACTTCTGAACCTGAATTTTGGAAAATAGAGCCCAGAAATCTGTACCTTTAATTAGTTTCCCACATACCTACTGTTTGCAAACCTCTGGTCTGGGGAGAGGTGGGAATGTTAGTGCTTGAAAAAAGCGTGTTGATGTTAATGCTATTAGAATTTTTATAGAACTGAAAAATGACCATTTGTAACCCACTGGGCACCCCTGGTGGCTCAGCAGTAAAGAATCCTCCTGCAATTCAGGAGACACAGGAGATGCAGGGTTGGTCCCTGGGTCAAGAAGATCCTCGGGAGGAGGAAATGGCAACCCACTCCAGTATTCTTGCCTGGGAAATCCCATGGACAGAGGAGCCTGGCGGGCTGCAGTCCATGGGGCTGACACGACTGAGAGCCTGTGCCTGCGTGCATCACTGCACACTCTTCTTGGGGGAGAGATGTGTAATAGTAATCATTTTACTTGTTCTAGTTTTCCTGTTACTGTTATGTGCAAGCTGTTCTTCCCATCGCTAGAATGTTCCTAATAAATAGGGAACATTTCAAACAACCAGTTTAATACCTTTCCATTAACTTTTTAAAAATCAATTTGCTCCCGAGAAAGGGACCAGCTCCCAGAGTTACAAGTACTTGGAGGGGGAGCGGCTCAGTTTGCCAGCCTCTGAAGTGCTGAGTAAGTGGGTTCCACCAGGGCTCTTAAGAATGCGAATTTAGAGTTTCCTGGAATGCCTTCTCTTCCGCATGTCACCCTCTGCTTGTCTTTTCTGTCTCTCTTAATCCACTGTGATTTCACCCGTCCATGTAAATGTTCTGACCTGGTACTTTCTGCCCCCAGACTCTATCCTTCACTCCCGTCTTCTGCACACAGACATTTATTATGTTCCCTGGAAACAGGCCGTGTGCATCTACCTGCTGCCACACTTGATGTGGCCCCAACCTGTCTTACACTCCTTACCTTGAAATCTGTAAGATGAGTTTGTGTCTACTCTGGGCTTCCCTCATAGCTCAGCTGATAAAGAATCTGCCTGCAATGCAAGAGACCCTGGTTCAGTCCCTGGGTTGGCAAGATCCCCTGGAGAAGGGAAAGGCTACCCACTCCAATATTCTGGCCTGGAGAATTCCATGGACTGTATAGTCCATGGGGTCACGAAGAGTCGGACACAACTGCGCGACTGTCACTTTCACTGTGTCTATTGACTGTATTTGGAATGCTATATAAACTGTTTCACTTCCCATCAAGTATTCCTAAGTAATTTTTTTTTAATGTATCAACCATGCTATAAGTGCTGTGGGTATTCCAGAGTACCCCAGTAGTACTGTCTCTGCAAAATGAGAAGCCTTGGATTGGATACACAAAAGATTGTCTTACGTTTTTATTTCCTGCATTAAGGTAAAAAAAGGTAGTCATAGAAATCAGATGGGGGTGATTTTTTCTATAGCCTCCATACATGTATTACTGATGCCACTTTGTATTTCTAACACCATTAAAATTCTGTGTCCTAAACATATATTCTCCAAGTTTCTGGTCTCTTTAGAACCTCAACATCTCATCAGTTCTACTTGAATTTTACTAGTGTATTAATTTCAACTTTAGAGATCCCTGACTATATAGTAGTAAGAACACTAAATTAACACTCAGATGGATAGAATTCTAGTCCTGACTCAGCTCCAACTTAATTGTGTGGTCTGGGATAAATTAATTTACTTTTATCTGGGCCTGTGTATTCAGCTGATTTGTTTACAAAACTGAAAGTATAAAGGGGCACAGAGGATAGTGAACCAAATCCAAAATGACAGCTGTTAAGGCCCTTGTGTCCCAGCAAATGACATGGTCAGTTACTCATCATCTTGGGCATCCCTGGTGGCTCAGGTGGTAATGAACCTGCTTGTAATCCAGGAGACTCAGGTTCGATCTCTGGGTCAAGAAGATCCCCTGCAGATGGAAATGCCAGCCCACTCCAGTATTCTTGCCTGGGAAATCCTATGGACAGAGGAGCCTGGTGGACTACGGTTCATGGGGTCACAAAGAGTCGGACCCTACTGTGAGACTAATGCATACACACCATGATCCTCCCTTTTGCACCCAGATTCAACCTCAGAATCTCTCTTAACACAGTCTGCACAGCAGCCACTGCAAACTAAATGGAGTCGGGAATCTATTTCCTACTTTGGAGCTAGATAATTAGGCTCTACCTCTGAAACTCTAAAACGGTTTCTATTTAGAATATTTTTTAAAGAACGTGAATATTTGAATCATTTGTAAAATGGTAGTAAGTAAATAGCTGCAAGTTGTCAGGACTTTATTCTTAACCAGAACCTCAGTTTTCTTCACCAGACTTTCATTTTACCGTAATCTGATTGGGTCATCATGTTCTCCTTTGTCAAATGTAGAAAACTGTTAGCTGCTCAGTCATATCCAACTCTTTGCAACCCCATGGACAGTAACCTGCCAGGCTTTTCTGTTGATGGAATTTTTCAGGCAGGATTATTGGAGTGGATTGCCATCTCCTTCTCCAGGGGATCTTCTCAACCCAGGGATAGAACCTGGGTCTCCTGCATTGCTGACATTTCTTACCAACTGAGCCATCAGTTCAGTTCAGTCACTTAGTTGTGTCCGACTCTTTGCAACCCCATGGACTGCAGCACACCGGACCTCCCTGTCCATCACCAACTCCTGGAGTTTAACCAAACTCATCTCCATTAAGTTGGTGATGCCATCCAACCATCTGATCCTCTGTCATCCTCTTCTCCTCCCTCCTTCAATCTTTCCCAGCATCATGGTCTTTTCCAATGAGTCAGTTCTTTGCATCAGATGGCCAAAGTATTGGTTTCAGCTTCAACATCAGTCCTTCCAATGAACACTCAGGACTGACCTCCTTTAGGATAAACTGGTTGGATCTCCTTGGACTCTCAAGAGTCTTCAGAGAAGCCTATTAAGTGTAGAGGAGGTCCCCATTCTTAAAATGTTATCAACGTAGCATATTTCCTTCATGAAGCCAGGTGCTGAAAATTACATTTTGTTGTTTTAAGATTATGTTATATGCATTTTTAACAACTTGAACATTATCTTATAAGATAAGATGTTGACAATCAGGACTCAACTATATCTCTCATTCTTGGTGTAGCATCCATTTCAAGAGGGGAAATGACCACATTTTAAATTTTAAAAAATCTAAAAACAAAAAATGTCATTTCTTTCAAAAGTAAGTTTTCTTTTTATGTGAGGTCCTCAAAGGCAGCTCAAATGAAAATAATAGAGAGGGATTTAAGATGAATAGTAGCTTTGCTATGCATTGCAGTTGCCAGTAGCAGCTAATATTAAGTACTGAAAAGATAAGCTCAGCAAAATGACTTTAATCAAACAGTCTGATTCAAAGTTGTAACCAACTTAAGCAACACTGAGCTATTGAACAAAGAGATAATTGTAAATCCTGCAACAACTCTAAAACTTATCAGAATTACAGCAAACTTTGTGTGTTTGGGGGAGAAAGCAATGGCACCCCACTCCAGTACCCTTACCTGGAAAATCCCATGGACGGAGAAGCCTGGTGGGCTGCAGTTCATGAGGTCCCAAAGAGTCGGGCATGATTGAGTGACTTCACTTTCACTTTTCATTTTCATGCTTTGGAGAAGGAAATGGCAACCCACTCCAGTGTTCTTGCCTGGAGAATCCCAGGGACGGGGGAGCCTAATGGGCTGCCGTCTGTGGGGTCGCACAGAGCCCGACACGACTGAAGCGACTTAGCGCAGCAGCAGCAGCAGCAGCATGTATGTTCGGATATCTAGTGATGGTGTTGTCCTCAACCATGGCTGTCGTCTAGGCCTGCCACTTAACAATCGAACCCTGAGCAACTCACTCCAGTGTTATGTGGCCTCAGCTTCCTCATTTTATAGAATAATGGCCTGGGAAAAGCTCTAAAACCCACTGAATCTATGACTTTCGGGTTCTGCTGAATGACAGTTTTTATAGTAGTAGGTACTGTTCTCTTCTGATTTCACCCTAAACTCCTTCTAGTCATAGTTGCTATCTAGGAGGAGAAAGCAAAAAGCCTATTTAAAAACCAGAATTATCTTAAAATATTGTGTATGTGATAGACATGTGGTCCCGTGTATGCACACAGACAGATGCCTCTTCATGCAAAATTATGTGAATTGAACAGTTTTGATGATTTAAATCAGTTTTTCCTAACAGGACTCATTTGATTTTGTCTTTCTAGTTTTCTTTATGCATACATACTATCATTCAAAAATATGCATTGAGTACTTCCTGTGAGCCAGGTACTGGCCTAGATGTTAGGGGTATGAGGGTGAACCTTAAGGAGCTTTCATTTTAGGAAGACAGACAAATCATGTCAAAGACAAGTAATTAAAAATTGTGATAAACATTATGATGGAGTGGAGGTCAACTGATGTCATTAGAATAAGGTTAGTCCAGTAAGGTCACTCTGAGAAGGTAAAATTTAAACTGATATGAAATCTAAAGGCATTGGGTCTGACCAAAAAGGTGTTGTTATAGACATAATCAGTGAGGAGGAGTAGTACTATTATTACCTTCAGTTCAGTTCAGTTCAGTCGCTCAGTCCTGTCCAACTCTGCGACCCCATGAATCGCAGCACGCCAGGCCTCCCTGTCCTTCACCAACTCCCAGAGTTCACTCAGACTCACGTCCATTGAGTCGGTGATGCCATCCAGCCATCTCATCTTCGGTTGTCCCGTTCTCCTCCTGCCCCCAATCCCTCCCAGCATCAGTCTTTCCAATGAGTCAACTCTTTGCATGAGGTGGCCAGAGTACTGGAGTTTCAGCTTTAGCATCATTCCTTCCAAAGAAATCCCAGGGCTGATCTCCTTCAGAATGGACTGGTTGGATCTCCTTGCAGTCCAAGGGACTCTCAGGAGTCTTCTCCAATACCGCGTTTCAAAAGCATCAATTCTTCAGTGCTCAGCTTTCTTCACAGTCCAACTCTCACATCCATACATGACCACAGGAAAAACTATAGCCTGACTAGACGGACCTTTGTTGGCAAAGTAATGTCTCTGCTTTTG
>SJYC01039233.1:0-19941 GCA_006408675.1 Madoqua kirkii | reverse complement strand
AAAAAAAAAATTAGAAGTATCTTTTAGGGGAAAATTAAGTCAGGTTCATAAGGCAAGCTTCATGTCGAGGTAGCAGCCACAAAGCCTCAATATAAAAAAAAATCATATTCATTACATGTTGAAATTGATAGTGTTTGGAGGACCTGAATTAAATAAAATGCAGTATTTAAGTTAGATTACTTCTACACTCTAGTTACAGTCTTCTTCGTTTTAACCAGAACACTACATTTCAGAACTAATAAGGCCCCTTAGAAGTCATCCAACTCACATCTTTCATTTTACTCTAAGATTACTGAGATTCAGAGAAGTTAGGAGAGATGTTCTCAACCTTAGTGGTTGAACTGGGGCTCTGATTCGTTTTTGCTTTTTTTAATGAAGCACATTTTTCCATTTCACCAAATCTCATAACACATTCATACCAAAATAATTTCCTGCCATGTCACCTACACTCCCTGTGTTTGTTTATCTCAATTTGCTGCTGTTATTATCACATTGAGTTAATCCTTTTTTCCTTCCCATCCCTAAAACAAGCAAAAAATCCCTTCTGCATGCTGTTATTTTAATATTTAACCACATAATATTTTAAGCTGTTCTTTTTTGTGAGCTTTTCTCCCCTGGAATAATATAAAGAAACTAAAATGATCTAAAATAAAATCCTGCCTTGAGGGCAAGTCTTACATGTTATTCCTAGTTCCCAGCATAATTGGTTCTTAGTAAATGAATAAGACATTCCAGCCAATACAGAGTTTAATCGTTCAACAGAGATAGCAAACTGTAATAGCTAATACAATTTCCCCTTCTCTCCTTTTTATAGGTTGCATGTTGTCCATCAGATAGAGGAAAGAGGAGGTATATTTTGTAAGGTAATAGTGAAAACTAGATGAAATAAGAACTAGAATAAAGCCTGAAAGAGAAGAGTACTTCATGTAGATACTCTGTAAATATCAGGCAGGGTCTAAATGTTTAGGTGGATACTTTTATATTAATGAAGCATTTACTAATAAGACAATAAATAACTTTCTACTTTTTAACTCAGTTTTGGCTTTACTAATGGAACCTTATATTCCCCTCTGATCTAACTCACTCAGTGCATTCATTCGTTATTGTAGGGTCTTAAGTTTGAAAACTAAAAGCATATTTGTTAATATGAATAGTTGGGGGAAGAAGACTTATAGAAAAGCTTAGTAGCTTCTTTGTATTTTCCTATAGAGATTATTTTTATTTTTAACTTCTACCCTTCTCATCAAGAAAAAAGTTTTTGTTTTTTAACTGCATGCTCATAAAAACTAGTGCATAAAGTATTATAAATTAATGACAGTTTTTAAAAAAGGATAATTGTTATGTTTCCCTTCAGCAATGACAAAAACTTTTACCTTGAACTCTGTTAGCTATTTAATACTAATTAAGGAAAACTCAATCTGTTGCCTTTTTTTCTTAGATGAAAATGAGGACTTAAGGAAACTTGCCGAAAATGAAATAACGTCATGTGAAAAAGAAATAGCTCAATTAAAGCATCAGGTATGGCATTTGTGCAAAGAATAAAGCTTTCTGCTATTTTTTCTATTATATTTTATTAGAACTTTATAAAAGCAAGTCAAGAACTAATCAGCATGCTAGTATTACAATTATAAACCTGGTTTTTAAAGCAGAAAAAGCATACTCCCTTTAGCTCTGTTTTTATCATACTAAAAGGATTGCAGAAGTCTGAAAGAAAGATGAATGTCACATTAATAGAATTTTCCAAGAAGGCAGTGAAATGTTGATAATATGTTTTCTCTCTTTTGTTTTTTAAGAGAGGTGAGGGTGGGGCTAGACATGAGTAGAAGAGACTGGAGCAGTAGTAGGTGGAAGCAGGAATATTTCTTTATCTTTTTGTCTTTGACACTCTTAATAGAGTCCCAGCCTAGACTAGGCCCCTCAGGATTTGGGAAACAGAATTGCATTTATATCTAAGAGTATTGGCTTTATATCTAGGAGAACTGCAGAAGAACATGTTAAATTAGATGAAAAATCATGAAATTAGATCCATTGTTTGTTAATTCTGTGAAGCAGAGCTTTAAGGTTTACAGCAGTCATCTCTAGAAATGTAAGTCAAAGAACATGATAAAATGAGGACAGAGCTGGGAACTGGGATGCTTAACTTAGAAATTCTCTCTTTACCTAATTGTGGAACTTACCAAAAATCAATTTTCCCACCACCTACTCTAGAAAAAAAGTTGCACAATGGACTGAAAAGTCTCAGGTAACTTGCCTTCTACTCTGTAAACTTCTTGTGAGGTAGAAGAATGCGTGTATTGTTGGTTTCTGTTCGTTGGTGCGTAGCGCACAGGTGTGAATTGCGTCGTGCTAGTTCAGGAGTGATGGTCACATTCTGTTGGCACAGGCTGGAGCGACGGGAAAGCAGGAGAGCAAGGATAGCTCCTGACCAACGAAACGTGGCGATGCTTCAGAACTCAGGGAGACTTGGGTTCAAGTTCTAGCCCTTCCACGTTCTAGTTGTAGGGTATTGGCCAACTAGGGTTAAATTTATTAGTTAAGTTAAACTTAGAGAAACTTAGTTTTCACATCTTAAGGTGGAGCTGTTAATAGTACCTGCCCAAGATTATTAAGAATTAAAATACATGAGGTCCTTAGCAGAGTGGTCTCTATAATAAAGAACCATTTTTATAAATGTTGGCAGCTTTTCTTTCTTAATTCACTTCATCTGAGAAATCTTAATTCTATGTGTCTGTGACTAATACACACTGAAGTGTGAAACATACAATTTTAACGGAAGGAAGACTGACTTAGGCACAAGGATCTGAGTTCCAGTAACTGACATTGGCTTTTTAATTCATCATTGCACTCTGTTAATCTCATTGTCTTTGACTTGTGAAATGAAGGAATTGGACCAGATCATCTCTAAGAGCCTCTCCAGTTCTAAAATTGCAAGTGTCTCTTCCATATTAAAGAAGCTTAGAAAAAATACAAATGCAATGTGAGTGTTCTTTTCCTGCCATAGTAGGCTATAAATCTCCAAGGATTGCTTCTTCTGCTTGCTACACATAAGACAGTGTCCTACTCACAGCAAGGACTTAATCATTAACCGAATAGAGAACCAATATACGTGAACATCAAAAAGAAAGAAACTTGTAAGTTTTAGCTGAACCTTATAGCATTCATAATGTAGTTATAACATTAATATTTTTAGAAGTTGTGCATTGTATGGTCTAATTGGCAAGATGGTTGAATAGTAATCAGCAATATTAAGGTATTTGCTTAGAGAAATTTTTTTAAGTAAATGAAATACTTAAAATTCTGTATCTAATCACTGAGCTCTTTTTCAAAAAAGTTTAAATCGTAATTATAGGAGGGGTAATATTTTTTATTTGCAGATTATCTTACTTTTGGTTCCCTCAGAAGAAACAGATAAAAATGATTTGATCCTGGAGGTAACTGCAGGAGTTGGGGGTCAGGAGGCAATGTTGTTTACCTCAGAGATATTTGCTATGTATCAGCAGTATGCTGCATTTAAAAGATGGCATTTTGAAACCCTGGAATATTTTCCAAGTGAAATAGGTCAGTAAACTGTTCAGTTTGTTTTGAGAAAAGCATAGATTTTATTTATTTATCTTTGTGTATTTTAGGGGAAAGGGTTGGAAAGACCATGATTAAGCTTTATAATTTTATGTAAGGAGGATTAAGCAGTTTTATGCTTATCATTTACTTAATAATTGTTGCTGTTCAGTTGCTAAGTCATGTCCAACTTTTTGCAACCCCATGAACTGCAGCATGCCAGTCTTCCTTGACCTTCACTATCTCCCAGAGTTTGCTTAAACTTAATAATATTGAATGCAGAAATATTACCAGTTTTGAAATGACCTATAAAATACTTGTCATTCAGTGGCTAATAGTCTTCAAAAAGTGGTCCTTCAGGGTGTTACTGAGTCAGTTTATTGACACCACAAATGCTTTATGTTTAATAATTATTAGCAATAAAGATGCTAAAACACTGAATATCATAGACTTGCTAAAGGCTTTCAGTGTTTCACAGTTGATGTGTTTATATAAGTTTGTAGCTTCTTCATATTTCATGATGATAGAAGTGATGGTCAGTTATTTATAACTGGCAGGAAAAACAAACCTCTTTCACCAATGTTTTCAAGGTGGCCTTCGACATGCATCTGCCAGCATTGGGGGTTCAGAAGCCTATAAGCACATGAAGTTTGAAGGAGGTGTGCACAGAGTCCAGAGAGTGCCCAAGACAGAGAAGCAAGGCCGCATCCATACCAGCACCATGACTGTGGCCATCCTGCCCCAGCCCAGCGAGGTGAGGCGCCACAGCCCCCGCTCCTGGGAGTCCCAGCCCAGCACAGCGCCTTGCCCCCAAGTAACACTCACCTCACAGAACTGAGTATCTCCTTTTCTTATTTGACTTTCATCTTGTATTTGAAGTGATTTTTCAAATATATTATCACAGTCCAATAGGTATGATTTTAACAATAAGTGGTAAGAATTAGGGATATATAAGTGAACTTAAGAGCTTCCCTAGTGGTTCAGTGGTAAAGAACCCACCTGCCGATGCTGGAGATGTGGGTTCAATTCCTGGGTTGGAAAGATCCCCTGGAGAAGGGGCAACCCACTCTTATATTCTTGCCTGGGAAATCCCATGGACAGAGGAGCCTGGAGGGCTGCAGTCCATGGGGTTGCAACTTGAACATGTTAAGTGCAGTTGCTCAGTCGTGTCCGACTCTTTGCAACCCATGAACTGCACCATGCCAGCTTTCCGTCCATCACCAACTCCTAGAGCTTACTCAGACTCATGTCCATTGAGTTGATGATGCCATCTAACCATCCCATCACCTGTCATCCCTTTCTCCTCCAGCCTTCCATCTTTCCCAGAATCAGAGTCTTTTCAAATGAGTCAGTTCTTTGCATCAGGTGGCCAAAGGATTGGAGCTTCAACTTCAACATCAGTCCTTCCAATGAATATTTAGGACTGATTTCCTTCAGGATTGACTGGTTGGATCTCCTTGCAGTCCAAGGGACTCTCAAGAGTCTTGTCCAACAGCACAGTTCAAAAAAAGCATCAATTCTTCAGCGCTCAGCTTTCTTAATAGTTCACCTCTCACAACCATACATGACTATTGGAAAAACTATAGCTTTGACTAGATGGACCTTTGGTGGCCAGGCAATGTCTCTGCTTTTTAATATGCTGTCTAAGCTGGTCATAGCTTTTCTACCAAGGAGCAAGCGTCTTTTAATTTCATGGCTGCAGTTGCCATCTGCAGTGATTTTGGAGGCAAAAGAAAAATAAAATCTGTCACTGTTTCCATTTTTTCCCCATCTGATTTGCTATGAAGTGATGGGATTGGATGCCATGATGTTAGTTTTCTGAATGCTGATTTTTGAAGTCAACTTTTTCACTCTCCTCTTTCACTTTCATCAAGAGGCTCTTTAGTTCTTCTTCCCTTTCTCCCATAAGGGTGGTGTCATCTGCATATCTGAGGTGATTGTTATTTCTCCCAGCAGTCTTGATTCCAGCTTGTGTTTGATCCAGCCCAGCATTTCCCATGATGTACTCTGCATATAAGTTAAATAAGCAGGGTGACAGTATAGAGCCTTGACATACTCCTTTCCCTATTTGGAACCAGTCTGTTGTTCCCTGTCCAGTTGTAACTATTTCTTCTTGACCTGCATATAGATTTCTCAGGAGGCAAGTCAGGTGGTCTGGTGTTCCCATCTCTTTAAGAATTTTCCAGTTTGTTGTGATCCACACAGCCATAGGCTTTGACGTAGTCAACAAAGCAGAAGTAGATGTTTTTCTGGAACTCTCACTTTTTCGATGACTCAGCGGATGTTGGCAATTTGATCTCTGGTTCCTCTGCCTTTTCAAATCCAGTTCATGTACTGTTGAAGCTTGACTTGGAGAATTTTGAACATTACTTTGCTAGCATGTGAGATGAGTGCAGTTGTGCGATCATTTGAATATTCTTTGGCATTGCCTTTCTTTGGAACTGGAATGAAAACTGACCTTTTCCAGTCCTGCGGCCACTGCTGAATTTTCCAAGTTTGCTGGCATATTGAGTGAAGCGCTTCCACAGCATCATCTTTTAGGACTTCATATAGCTCAACTGGAATTCCATCACCTCCACTAGCTTTGTTCATAATGATGCTTCCTAAGGCCCACTTGACTTCACATTCCAGGATGTCTGGCTCTAGGTAAGTGATCACACCGTCATGGTTATCTGGGTCATGAAGATCTTTTTTGTATAGTTCTTCTGTGTGTGTATTCTTGCCTCCTCATCTTAATATCTTCTGCTTCTGTTAGTCCATACCATTTCTGTCCTTTATTATGTCCATCTTTGCATGATTTGGTGACTAAACAATAAGAAGTCATATAATCTTGCATTGTCTATTTTTCTCCACTACTAAGCTTACAGCAGGTATTTTGAGACCATCTAAAGGAGAAACAATATTAGAGTTTATGAGCTGCTTGCCTTTATGGAGACTTGCTTTGTGTGACTTGTTCCCAGAATATCAATAGCAAGAATCCTGTTTTAACAAAGGGTAACTACTTCACAGAATTACTAGTTTATAATCCAGTCATGTTAAAAAGTAACACATCACTACATTGTACACAGTGAGTATACTTTATTTTCACTAGCAAATTCTCAGTCTATATATTTTTAAGTAGCTTAGTTGGGAAGTTATATTTTGCTTATATCACCTAAGCTGAAAAGTGATGGGAAATTTGTAACTTGTTTTTTAGAATGAAATAAGCACATGAGAAGGAAGCTTGAGGATTTCTGTTTATTACTTTTTAGAAAGTCTGTATTACTGTCTAATAGGGTACATGGAGTTCCTTTCTTCAGTCTAATTTTTGTAGGAAATCTAGGTAAGAAACAAGATAGTTAAGGGAGAGAGGGAAGCAGGATAAACAGCAAAAGCGACACCTTGATACTAGTCACTTTGGCTTAAGCATCTTGGAGATGGAGGTTTTCAGGAAAAGATGGAGACTGAGGTCCATATAACATCTCATTTAATTCTTCCTAGCAACAGAAAAGAGCTACATAGGGAGACCTAGAAGGCCTGTGAATGATAAGATGCCTGTTGCTAGAGTTGTGGACATCTCACAGAGTGGATATAGTTCATGCAAGAGCTTTTTAAATGCAGTGATTTGGATGGTGACTGCCAGGACAGAGCATTATGCTGACATCAGATCCAGTGTATTTGTGAATTGAGTCTGTATCCTTGACTTCCTAGTTTTTGCCATTTCCATTCAGCTCTGCTCTGCCTCTAAGTATGTTTTAAGTCCTCCTGTATTTAAAATGAAACAAAATAAAACCTTCCTATAGTGTTTTAGTATCATTTATTTTTTCTCCGCTAAAGTCGTCTTGAACTCAAAAATCATTTTAGTGATTATATTCACATTTCTATTAATAGCTGAGATCTGCCATTGGTAAGAAGAGGGTAATTTACAGAGAAGTCTAGTTTTTGAGGATTAGGGAGGGTTTGTTTTTATTTTGCATTATATTTTGATACTTACCCCCTGTGTGCATGCTAAGACACTTCAGGTGCTTTGTGACCCTATGGACTGTAGCCCATCAGGCTCCTCTGTCCATGGGATTCTCCAGGCAAGATACTGGAGCTGGTTACCATTTCCTTCTCCAGGGGATCTTCCTGTCGCAGGGATTGAACCTGCGTCTCTTGCGTCTCCTGCACTGGCAGGTCCCTTCTTTACCACTGCTGCCACCTGGTAAGCCCCACTCTTCCAATAAGAAGTCTTTTAAAAATGGTATCCTTCCAGTTACTTTCTGTTCTTAAAGTTAAACCTTCCAAATCTTATAGAAATATTGTCTCTGACATGCATTTTTATAAATAACTCTCTTTGAACAGGTCACACATGTAATTTTCAAAACTCCCAATTTTTCTCTTACATATAGATTAACCTGGTGATTAATCCTAAGGATTTGAGGATTGATACTAAGCGAGCCAGTGGAGCCGGGGGCCAGCATGTAAACACCACAGACAGTGCTGTCCGGATTGTTCATCTCCCAACGGGTGCGTGGTTCCTCCTTCAACATAAAAATCAAACTCTGAATGACTTTTCCTCTGAAACAGATCTTCAGTTACCAGCAACATATAGGCTACTAGGAACTGTTTATTTTCAACACTTGATTTATCAGGATTCCTTAGCTGAAACTCTGTAGGGTAATTACAAAGGCAGGAAGAGGGAGAGATCCATGCCTAGGAAATTTCCACGTTAGTGATTATATCACTAATTTAAAAGAAAATCCTCACAATGAAGTAATATCATGGGTGATTCTTTATAAGAAAATGCTCTAACTGTTTTTAGTATTTTTTGGCGGGAGGGAGAAATGAATTCCTTTGAGAAAATGAAAACTTGGACCTTGTACCCAGAAACATGCTTATATGCAAAATGTTGCATGTAATTTCAGGGGCTTCTTACCATTAAGTCCATCTGCAGACATCTGAGGGTTCTGTCTGATAATAGTGTTAGGCAGTGGGGCTGTAGTTTTTCTTAAGTCTTCAGAATTGTGTTAGATAGAACTGCATGTGTTTTCACAAGTATTGCTCTGGTGCTTACCTGTGAAAAAGAGCACAGGGATGGGAAACCTCAACCTTCCTGTAAATGATCTTCGGTAGGTGTGATTCCCATGGCTGGTTGTGCCTGATGGGAGTGCTTGGTTGATTTTTTTGTTTTTTTAATGAGAAAATTCTCATATTAAACTTTAAGATTATGTTTTATGTAACACATAGTATAATAAACAGGAATTTAAAAAGTGAACCTCAGAAATATTAATAATAATTATCTCTGTAATAAGTTTAACTCTTATAGTTCAGTTTGTATAATGAGTAGTTATTACTTTAAAAAAAATTGTGGTGACTAGCTAAAAATACCAGAAAATAATCCATATTAAATGACTAATGCTTACTGTTCAGTGTATGCTTTCAGTATGTAAATATTTTGAGCTACAAGTCCAGTTTTCAGGTTTCTAATAACTGTAAAGTTATCTGTTATGTGTATAGTATTCCTTTTTTAATATTAGAGTCCTATTGTTTCTCTTCATAAAGGAAGAAGGAAAAGGAGTATTCCTTGATAATACATGAAGAAGATGTTTCTATTAAAACACTTTTAATTCTCATAACACTATCCAGGTATTGTTTCTGAATGCCAACAAGAAAGATCTCAACTGAAAAATAAAGAGACGGCTATGAAAAAGTTACGTGCAAAACTGTACAGCCTTCAGCTAGAGGAAGAAACAAGTAAACGATACAATGCTAGAAAGATTCAGGTAAAACTGAAGTTTTTAAAATGCTTTGAAAGGATAAAAATAGTTTTAGATTACCCAGTTTTAATATGTCTTAAAATTATTTCATTGTATTTGTCAAAGTATAATTCATGTCATTCAACCAAGGGCTTGTTCTAGTCTTATTACTCATTTACACTGTTTTTTGTATTCAAAGTTGTCTTTCTCAGACTTTCAGCAAAGTTATCTTAAAAAGATATACCAAATTCCCATTCATTTTGAATCCTTTCAAAATCATGGAAGAAAGTTGGAAAGGAAATTGAACTTACCTTCTTCCTGTTTGGCAGTTGATTTTATAATTACAGAGCCCCTCTATTAACTCCTTTATTATGGAGAGTTGATCACTTTGTTATCACTGATGATAACCAGATTAATTCACAGAGATTATATATATTTAGCTACCACTTTTGGATATCAGCTCTGTGCCAGGCTGTATGTGTACACTATCACTGTAGGTATTATCTGTATTTTATAAATGGGGAAACTAAAGTTTAAAGTGAAATAAATTACTTGAAGTTATAAAGTAAAAAATGGCAGAGAGGATTCAAAATTCAAGGACTAAGCTGTCTGACTTTTCAAGCCTATGTTCTTTTTTCTGTATCAAGTGCCCATGTTATTTGAGAATTCAAAATGTTTAAAATTTGGTTTTTAACATTGTGTTTCAAATTATAAACCAAGAGCTTAATCTCCAGGTAGATTAACTTTGTAGGTTTAGTTGCCCTCAGTTTAACTATCTCGTATCTTTTTTTTTCTTTTAATATGTAGATTGGCACAAAAGGAAGGTCAGAGAAAATAAGAACATACAATTTTCCACAGAACCGGATCACAGATCACAGAATAAACAAGTCACTTCATGATCTTGAAACTTTTATGCAAGGAGAGTACCTACTGGATGAACTTGTACAGTCATTGAAGGACTATGCTAATTATGAATCTTTAGTAGAAATTATTTCCAAAAAAGTTTAAGTTGATTTGTTAAAGACTTGTATAGCTTCTGAAAATTCTGTTACAGCAAATCAGGTTGTGTTCTCTTGAAACACATGAGTTAACACAGTTGAGAGTGACATTTTTAATAAACATAATTTACATACATCTCTGAAAGTATTAAGTGAAAAATATAATCAGGACTCTGGCTGGATATTTTGAACTCTTATAAGAAATAGACGAAAGAGAATAGTCCTTTGTTTTATGTAAAGTAATGAGTGATCAGAAATTTGGTTTAACTCTTTAAGGGAAACTTCAAACATGAAATGATAAGACTGACTTCAGAGGATGGAAGCCTAGAAGGGAAGGAAAGCCCAGGAACGGCGGCTTGAGGCTGCACAGCTGTCAGACCTCTTGGTGTTTAGAGCAACGCCAATAAGTCATGTGCTTGATAAACAGACCTTCGAGGTTCTCCCACGGTGTGTGTGCCCCTTCACTTCACAAAGTATTAATAAATCCAACCCTTGTAGCTCAGTTGGTAAAGCATCTGCCTGCAGTGCAGGAAACCCGGGTTCGATCCCTGGGTTGGGAAGATCCCCTGGAGAAGGAAATGGCAACCCACTCCAGTATCCTTGCCTGGAAAATCTGAGAAGCCTGGTGGGCTGCAGTCCGTGGGGCCACAAAGAGTCGGGCACGACTGAGCAACTAACTACAGAAAAGAAATAGGACATGTCAGTTACCCTGTGAAAAAGTGAGAGAAGCAGGACATGCTGGCTCAAGAGTATTCTGAAAACATAAACTCCAGGATGACAGTTACGAAGAGCTCTGCTGCTGCTGCTGAGTCACTTCAGTCGTGTCCGACTCTGTGCGACCCCATAGACAGCAGCCCACCAGGCTCCGCCATCTCTGGGATTCTCCAGGCAAGAACACTGGAGTGCGTTGCCATTTCCTTCTCCAACGCGTGAAAAGTGAAAGTGAACTCACACCTAGTAGATAATGAATAAATGTTAAATTTATGGTAGTCAGAACAAGTTGGTAGGATTTCCAGAGGAGGAAAAGCAATTTCGCTCTTAAGGTTATATGATTTATATGTTAGAGAACTAGGAGACATTTAGTTAACTCCCAGAATTGCACATTTTTCCATATTTGTTAAAATCAATAGTTATCTGAATTTTGATAGGCATAAGTATGACATTGGAGAAGGCGATGGCACCCCACTCCAGTACTCTTCCCTGGAAAATCCCATGGACAGAGGAGCCTGGTAGGCTGCAGTCCATGGGATCAGGAAGAGTCAGACACGACTGAGTAACTTCCCTTTCACTTTTCACTTTCATGCATTGGAAAAGGAAATGGCAACCCACTCCACTGTTCTTGCCTGGAGAATCCTAGGGACGAGGGAGCCTGGTGGGCTGCCGTCTGTGGAGTCATACAGAGTCGAACACGACTGAAGTGACTTAGCAGCTTATGTATGACATTGATTCAAACCTACATTATTGTCAGGTAACTGTTTCCTTTTTCTTAAGTCAACATTTGTTAGCCAGATTTCCTTTAGAGTTCCAGCATGTGCTAAATATCAGAGTAATTTTATGTTGGTAGTTTCTTACTGCTTTAAAAGGGAGGTGTAGAAAAACCATTAAAGACAGTTAAGAATTCAAGCTAGCCAAAGTTTATCAAATACATCAGAGAATTTTAATTTGAAGAGTACCCTTCTCCCCTGGAATGTGCTGCTCATGAGAGGCATTCTGTTTGCCTTCACAAGAACAGCTGATGAATGTCGCTTTTAGTGACCTAAGCAACCAAGATTATGGCAAGACATGTTCCTTCAACAATATTCACATTGCAAGCCTGGCTTTCCTTGATTTATCAGTTTCCCCTTGGGTCTTAGGTTTCCTTTTAGAATGAAAAGGACATGGCTGCAGGTTATTAAATATTACACCACACTATATAATATATAATATATAATAGATTAATTTCTCTCAGTTATAGGGGAAAATTAGAAAAGTTGAATTGAGGGATTTCCTGGTGGTTCAGTGGTTAAGACTCCATCCTTCTGATACAGAAGGTGCAGGTTCTGTCCTTCTGGGGAACTAAGATCCCATATGCCTCATGGCTCAGCCAAAAGAAAAAAGAAGTTGGATTGAAATTGTGAAGGGTCTTGAATTTTAGATTTTATTCTGAGAACAGGAGAAAGCCAGTAATTTTCTTACTTTCTAGTAAAAGAATATTCTTTCACATTCTCTGTCCCTCCCTCTCTGTCCCCAGGAGAAAAAGTGTGAGAACTGTACTGATGAAGCAGGGAAAAGACCTTCTGTGAATTTTCAAACCTTCCCATTAGAACACCTTATTGATGTGAAGTGAAGTCATTCAGTCATGTCTGACTCTTTGAGACCCCATGGACTGTAGCCTATCAGGCTCCTCCGTCCATGGGATTTTCCGGGCAAGAGTGCTGGAGTGGATTGCCATTTCCTTCTCCAGGGGACCTTCCCGACCCAGGAATCGAACCTGGGTCCCCGCATTGCAGGCAGATGCTTTACCGTCTGAGCCACCAAGGAAGCTTATTGGTTAGAAGAAATCTTAATACTTTGGTAATTTTAACAATATGAACTTAAGATATGTACCGTTATCACCATGTATTATGAACACATACGAAGTAACTGACACATTCTGGTCTGAATTGGCATTGGCTCCCACTTAACTCACTAATCTAAATTAGTTAATTCCTTCATAACCAAAATTTTTGGAACCCAGACAAAGATAAGAGTAGAACAACAATTTTTGCCAGAAGCCTACTGGAACTCTACACCTAATACTTTTAAGGATCTTAGAATTAACCATTTTAGATCTGACTGCCTTTTAGATCTTAGTGCCACTGGGTCTTGAAGAGACTTGAATGAAGAAAACCACTTTGTTTATAAAGAGACAATGTGAGAGGGTTATTAAGACCTTTAAGAGTCTTAGAGTTTAGTAGGTATTTGTACAGACTTTGCATCTACACAGCTACCTGAATTACACAGTATGTGTTATCACTCACACCTGCCTTTGCTCTCCCTGCCCTCTCTGCCTAAAACATACGCTCCACAGACAGACTTCAAGGTCCACCTAAAGGGCATCTTAGCCCTAGGCCGAATTCACTACTCTGGTTAGGATTCCTCACAGTATGACAACATGGATGGTAAAGCGATAATTGCCCTGGTATACTTCTATCTCGGGTATGTATGCTTAACAAGGAAATGGGAAAGGGTGGGTCAGGGAATGAAATGTCTTATTAAACTCTCTCACATTATCTTTATAAAAAATTTTTTTTCTTCATTCTTTTCAAGGCCTAAATGGCACTAAGATACATAAAAGGCAGACCTAAAGTGATTTATCTAGAAATCTGGTGTATTATTCAGAACCAAAACTGAACTTCATTACAAAATGGCCTACAACATCAGTTAATCAAAACTCATGCAGTCAGAATGGCAATTTTGAAATGTATAAACAGATCTGTTGTTTAGTCTCTAGGTTGTGTCCTACTCTGTGACTGCGTGGACTGTAGCCCTGCCAGGCTCTCTGTCCAGGCAAGAATACTGGAGTGGATTTCCATTTCCTCCTCTAGGGGATTGTTCCAACCCAGAGACTGAACCACCCTATCCTGCACTGCAGGCAGATTCTCTGGGCTTGAACCACTGGGAAGCCAGTAAAAGTAGATCATCACTGTCTAAAATGAAATTTGTCCTGTTCCTTACAACCTGCTTCTTGTGGTGTGATCTCAATTTCTTTCCTGGCATGATCATCTTCCCTCTTGAATTTAAATTGTACTCGTCTTCGATTCCTCTTCCTCAGTTCACTTCAGTCTCTCAGTCATGTCTAAACCACTGCCACCCCACGGTCACCGGGCCTCCCTGCCCATCGCCAAGTGCCGTGTATACTCAAACTCATGTCCATTAAGTCAGTGCCATCCAACCGTCTCATCCTCTGTCTTCCCCTTCTCCCACCCTCAATCTTTCCCAGCATCAGGGACATCAAATGAGTCAGCTCTTCACATCAGATGCCCAAGGTATTGGAATTTCAGCTTCACCATCAGTCCTTCCAATGAATATTCAGGACTGCTTTCCTTTAGAATGGACTGGTTGGATCTCCTTGCAGTCCAAGGGACTCTCAAGAGTCTTCTCCAACACCACAGTTCAGAAGCATCAATTCTTCTGCGCTCAGCTTTCTTTATAGTCCAACTCTCACATCCATACATGACTACTGGAGAAACCATAGCTTTGACTCGACGGACCTTTGTTGGCAAAGTAATGTCTCTGCTTTTTAATATGCTGTCTAGGTTGCTCATAACTTTTCTTCCAAGGAGGATCTTTTTTCTTGGCAAGTGTGTCAACTGTTTCCACTGTTTCCCCATCTATTTCCCATGAAGTGATGGGACCAGATGCCATGATCTTAGTTTTCTGAATGTTGAGTTCGAAGCCAACTTTTTCACTCCTCTTTCACTTTCATCAAGAGGCTTTATAGTTCTTCTTTGCTTTCTGCCCTAGGGTGGTGTCATCTGCATATCTGAGGTTATTGATATTTGTCCCGGCAATCCTGATTTCATTTCCACTGTTTCCCCATCTATTTCCCATGAAGTGATGGGACCAGATGCCATGATCTTAGTTTTCTGAATGTTGAGTTCGAAGCCAACTTTTTCACTCCTCTTTCACTTTCATCAAGAGGCTTTATAGTTCTTCTTTGCTTTCTGCCCTAGGGTGGTGTCATCTGCATATCTGAGGTTATTGATATTTGTCCCAGCAATCCTGATTTCATTTGTGCTTCATCCAGCCCAGCATTTCTCATGATTTACTCTGCATATAAGTTAAATAAGCATGGTGACAATATACAGCCTTGACATACGCCTTTCCCTATTTGAAACCAGTCTGTTGTTCCAGTTCTAACTGTTGCTTCCTGACATGCATACAGATTTCTCAGAAGGAAGGTCAAATGGTCTGGTATTCCCATCTCTTTCAGAATTTGCTAGAATTTGTTGTGATCCAGAAAGTCAAAGGCATTGGCATAGTCAATAAAGCAGAAGTAGATGTTTTTCTGGAACTCTCGTTTTTCGAGGATCCAACTGATGTTGACAATTTGATCTCTGGTTCCTTTGCCTCTTCTAAATCCAGCTAGAACATCTGGAAGTTCACGCTTCACATATTGTTAAAGCCTGGCTTGGAGAATTTTGAGCATGACTTTACTAGCATGTGAGATGAGTGCAATTGTGCGGTAGTTTGAGCATTCTTTGGCATTGCCTTTCGTTGGGGTTGGAATGAAAACTGACCTTTTTCAGTCCTGTAGCCACTGCTGAGTTTCCCAAATTTGCTGTCATATTGCATGCAGCACTTTCACAGCATCATCTTTTAGGATTTGAAATAGCTCCACTGGAATTCCATCACCTCCACTAGCTTTGTTCATAGTGATGCTTTGTAAGGCCCACTTGACATCATGTTTCAGGATGTCTGGCTGTAGGTTGGTTATCATACCATCGTGATTATCTGGGTCATAAAGATCCTTTTTGTATAGTTCCTCCGTGTATTGTTGCCACCTCTTCTTAATCTCTTCTGCTTTTGTTAGGTCCATACCATTTCTCTCCTTTATTGTCCCCATCTTTACATGAAATGTTCTCTTGGTATCTCTAATTTTCTTGAAGGGATCTCTAGACTTTCCCATTCTATTGTTTTCCTCTATTTCTTTGCACTGATTGCTGAGGAAGGCTTTCTTATTTTTCCTTGCTATTTGGAAATATGCATTCAAATGGGTATATCTTTCCTTTTCTCCTTTGCCTTTTTACCTTCTCTTCTATTCACAGCTATTCGTAAGGCCTCCTCAGACAACCATTTACCTCTTTGCATTTCTTTTCCTTGAGGATGGCATTGATCTCTGCCTCCTGTACAATGTCAGGAATCTCTCTGTCCATAGTTCTTCAGGCACTGTCTATCAGATCTTATCCCTTGAATCTATTTGTCACTTCCACTGTATAATTGTAAGGGATTTGATTTAGGTCATAACTGAATGGTCTAGTGGTTTTCCCCACTTTGTTCAATTTAAGTCTGAATTAGTAAGAAGTTCATGATCTGAGTCACAGTCAGCTCTAAGTCTTGTTTTTGCTGACTGCATAGAACTTCTCCATCTTTGGCTGCAAAGAATATAATCAATTTGATTTTGGTGTTGACCATCTGGTGATGTCCATGTGTAGAGACTTCTCATGTTGTTGGAAGAGGGTGTATGCTATGACCAGTGTATTCTCTTGGCAAAACTCTATTAGCCTTTGCCCTGCCTCATTCTGTACTCCAAGGCCAAATTTTCCTGTTATTCCAGATATTTCTTGACTCCCTACTTTTGCATTCCAGACTCCTCTAATGAAAAGGACATCTTTTTGGGGTGTTAGTTCTAGAATGTCTTGTAGGTCTTCATAGAACTGTTCAACTTCAGCTTCTTCAGCATTACTTGTTGGGGCATAGACTTGGATTACTGTGATATTGAATGGTTTGCCTTGGAAACAAACAGAGATCATTCTGTCGTTTTCGATACTGCATCCAAGTACTGCATTTTGGACTCTTGTTGACTATGACAGCTATTCCATTTCTTCTAAGGGATTCTTGCCTACAGTAGTAGATATAATGGTCATCTGAGTTAAATTCACCCATTCCAGTCCATTTTAGTTCACTGATTCCTAAAATGTCTAGGTTTACTCTCGTCATCTCCTGTTTGACCACTTCCGATTTGCCTTGATTCATGGACCTAACATTCAGGTTCCTATGCAATATTGCTTTTTACAGCATTGAACTTTACTTCCATCACCAGTCACATCCACAATTGGTTGTTGTTTTTGCTTTAGCTTGGTCTCTTCATGCTTTCTGGAGTTATTTCTCCACTGAGCTCCAGTAGCATATTGGGCACCTACGGACCTGGGGAGCTCATCTTTCAGTGTCCTATATTTTTGCCTTTTCATACTGTTCATGGAATTCTCAAGGTAAGAATATGGAAATGGACCACGTTTTGTCAGAACTCTCCACCATGATCTGTCCATCTTGGGTGGCCCTACAAGGCATGGCTCATAGTTTCATTGAGTTAGACAAGGCTGTGGTCCATGATCTCAGATTGGTTAGTTTCCTGTCATTGTGATTTTCAGTCTGTCTGCCCTCTGATGGAGAAGGGTAAGAGGTTTATGGAAGCTTCCTGATGGGACAGACTGACTGAGGTGGAAATTGGGTCTTGCTCTGATGGGCGGGGCCATGTATAGTTCAGTTTGGTTCAGTTGCTCAATCGTGTCCTACTCTTTGCAACCCCATGAATCTCAGCACCCTAGGCCTCCCTGTCCATCACCAACCCCTGGAGTTCACTCAAACTCAGGTCCATCAAGTCGGTGATGCCATCCAGCCATCTCATCGTCTGTGGTTCCTTTCTGCTCCTGCCCCCAATCCCTCCCAGCATCAGAGTCTTTTCCAATGAGTTAACTCTTCACATGATGTGGCCAAAGTACCGGAATTTCAGCTTTAGCATCATTCCTTCCAAAGAACACCCAGGACTGATCTCCTTTAGAATGGACTGGTTGGATCTCCTTGTAGTCCAAGGGACTCTCAAGAGTCTTCAACATCACAGTTCAAAAGCTTCAATTCTTCTTGTTTCTCCACTGATCTCCAGTAGCATATTGGGCACCTACTGACCTGGGGAGTTCATCTAGGCTTTACCAAATTACAGTCATAGTTTGAGGGAAAGGTTTCCCCTATTTATAGAAAATAGAGATTAAAACCCATAATTTTCTCAGATAGAAACCATAAAAGTTATAAGCATATACGCTGGTTCACACAGTCCTTTTTTAACTTTTGTGAAGTCATCATGTTTCCCATTAGAATACCAGGACATATCAGAACGTTAAGAACTCCATTAACTTCTAGGATATCTGTATCAGTAATATTTACCATACATTATAACTTAAGAGGATTTATTGCTCATTTGATAATATTGGAAAGGTTTCCCCTATTTATAGAAAATAGAGATTAAAACCCATAATTTTCTCAGATAGAAACCATAAAAGTTATAAGCATATACGCTGGTTCACACAGTCCTTTTTTAACTTTTGTGAAGTCATCATGTTTCCCATTAGAATACCAGGACATATCAGAACGTTAAGAACTCCATTAACTTCTAGGATATCTGTATCAGTAATATTTACCATACATTATAACTTAAGAGGATTTATTGCTCATTTGATAATATTTCCCATGCAATTTAACCAACCAAATTAACAAAAATTATCTTAACATCTCTCTTTGGGATGTTTCAGGGGCCCTCTGAAGTATCCTAAAGTTAGCTAGAGATAAAAAAAAAAAAAAAAAAAAAACCCAGCAGAATTCAATTCAGAAAGTTTTGTCAAAAAATCACTCAAAAAGGTTTAGAACATTTGATCAGGTTTAGTCAGTGCTGACGGGTGTATCATTTAGCTTGCTGATATGTCACAGTGGGTATATATACCAAGGCTCAAGGTCTAGTAAAAGTCATCTTGGACCTAGTTGGCTCTAACCAGTTTTCTTATGGCTGTGTCATTCCTAACAAAACCCATTCATCCAACTAATTGTAATGGAGTTTTAGAAAATAATAATCATAACTCATTTTAGTATTATTTTTTATACCTTCTACTGAAAACACATCTTAGTTTTGATAAAGTATTTCCACAATGAGGTACATTTCTTGTTAACAAATTTGTAACATAATACAATCTTATTTGACCTCTAGCAAACCTAAGTACAACAAAAATATTATACTTATTGATAGTTTTAAAGACATGTCTATGTTACCAGGTATTAATTTAATACTGTCAACTAAAAAAAATAAAACAACTTGAGAGTTGTGAGTTAAGCTTTATTTGGGGCAAAATGAGGACTGCAGCCTGGGAGGCAGCATCTCAGATAGCTCTGAGAGACTGCCCCAAAGTGGCAGTGGGGGAAAGTCAATATATAAGGTTTTGGTAAAGGGGGAGTTCAATACCATGAAACACTCATTATTTTACAAAAGGTTTTTGTAAGTCCTGAGGATCTGATGTCACCATGAAGGGATTTAGTGCTTCTCTAGATAGGAAGAAATGCAAGGATTGAGATCATAAAATATGTTCCTAAACACCTCTACAGGACTGGAAAAGGTCAGTTTTCATTCCAGTCCTAAAGAAAGGCAATGCCAAAGAATGCTCAAACTACCACACAATTGCACTCATCTCACATACAAATGCTCAAAATTATCCAAGCCAGACTTCAGCAATATGTGAACCATGAACTTCCAGATGTTCAAGCAGTCTTAAAAAAGGCAGAGGAACCAGAGATTAAATTGCCAACATCCGCTGGATCATGGAAAAAGCAAGAGAGTTCCGGAAAAACATCTATTTCTGCTTTATTGACTATGCCAAAGCCTTTGACTGTGTGGATCACAATAAACTGTGGAAAATTCTGAAAGAGATGGGAATACCAGACTACCTGACCTGCCTCTTGAGAAACCTATATACAGGTCAGGAAGCAACAGTTAGAACTGAACATGGAACAACAAACTGGTTCCAAATAGGAAAAGGAGTACATCAAAGCTGTATATTGTCACCCTGCTTATTTAAATTATATGCAGAGTACATCATGAGAAATGCTGGGCTGGAAGAAGCACAAGCTGGAATCAAGCTTGCTGGGAGAAATATCAATAACCTCAGATA
>SJYC01039231.1:0-40749 GCA_006408675.1 Madoqua kirkii | reverse complement strand
GTGGCCACAGGACTGGAAAAGGTCAGTTTTCATTCCAATCCCAAAGAAAGGCAATGCCAAAGAATGCTCAAACTACCACACAATTGCACTCCCCTCACATGCTAGTAAAGTAATGCTCAAAATTCTCCAAGCCAGGTTTCAGCAATATGTGGACCATGAGCTTCCTGATGTTCAAGCTGGTTTTAGAAAAGGAAGAGGAACCAGAGATCAAATTGCCAACATCTGATGGATCATCAAAAAAGCAAGAGAGTTCCAGAAAAACATCTATTTCTGCTTTATTGACTATGCCAAAGCCTTTGACTGTGTGGATCACAATAAACTGTGGAAAATTCTGAAAGAGATGGGAATACCAGACCACCTGACCTGCCTCTTGAGAAACCTATATACAGGTCAGGAAGCAACAGTTAAAACTGGACATGGAACAACAGACTGGTTCCAAAGAGGAAAAGGAGTTCGTCAAGGCTGTATATTGTCACCCTGCTTATTTAACTTATGCAGAGTACATGAGAAACGCTGGGCTGGAAGAAGCACAAGCTGGAATCAAGATTGCCAGGAGAAATATCAATAACCTCAGATATGCAGATGACACTACCCTTATGGCAGAAAGTGAAGAGGAACTAAAAAGCCTCTTGGTGAAAGTGAAAGAGGAGAGTGAAAAATTGGCTTAGAGCTCATCATTCAGAAAACGAAGATCACGGCATCTGGTCCCATCACTTCATGGGAAATAAATGGGAAACAGTGGAAACAGTGTCAGACTTTACTTTTGGAGTTCCAAAATCACTGCAGATGATGACTGCAGCCACGAAATTAAAAGACGCTTACTCCTTGGAAGGAAAGTTATGACCAAGCTAGATAGCATATTGAAAAGCTGAGATATTACTTTGCCTTCAAAGGTCTGTCTAGTCAAGGCTATGATTTTTCCTGTGGTCATGTATAGAGATGAGAATTGGACTGTGAAGAAAGCTGAGTGCCAAAGAATTGAAGCTTTTGAACTGTGATGTTGGAGAAGACTCTTGAGAGTCCCTTGGACTGCAAGGAGATCCAACTAGTCCATTCTGAAGGAGATCAGTCTTGGGTGTTCATTGGAAGGACTGATGGTGAGCTGAAACTCCGGTACTTTGGCTACCTCATGCAAAGAGTTAACTCACTGGAAAAGACCCTGATGCTGGGAGGGATTGGTGCAGGAGGAGAAGGGGACAACAGAGGATGGGATGGCTGAATTGGATCACTGACTCAATGGACATGAGTTTGAGTGAACTGCGGGGGTTGGTGATGGACAGAGAGGCCTGGCGTGCTGCGATTCTTGCAATTGCAAGGAGTGGGACACAACTGAGTGACAGAACTGATCTGAACTGAAACTATGGTGGAGGAAATAAAGATAAAGTGACCTCCTTGAAAAGGTCCCACGCATGTACGGCTACACTCAGTGCCCTGCATCAGGCCACTGCCAACCCACACCTCTGCCAGAGACTCCTGGGCACTCAAGGGCAAGTCTGGGTCAGTCTCTTGTGGAGTCACTGCTCCTGTCTCCTGGGTCCTAGAGCACACAAGGTTCTGTTTGTGCCCACCAAGAGTTTGTTTCCCAGACTGTGTAAGTTCTGGTGGCTCAGTGGTGGGGTTAATGGTGCCCTCCTCCAAGAGGGCTTATGCTATACCGAAATCTGCTGCACCCAGAGCCCCTGCACCTGTGGCAGTCCACTGCTGACCCATACCTCCACAGGAGATGCTCACAGTTCTGTCTCTGTCTCTGTGGGGTCTCTGGGTCCTGGTGCATACAAGGTTTGTTTGAGCCATCTGAGCATCTCTGGAGGGTATGGGGTTTGATTCTGAATATGATTTTGCCCCTCCTACCGTCTTTCTGGTGCTTCTTCTTTGTTCTTGGACGTGGGGTATCACCTCAGAGCACTCCAGCACTGCACAGCCACTGTTCCAGCACCTACCATCTTGATGGGGCTTCTCTGCTCCTCTTCCTCATAGGTGGTTATTGCTCACACCTAGTCTCTTACTAAACACCCTCATCTTCACAGATTCCATTCCAATCTTGTCCAAAATTACATCTCCTGGACTACTTGCATAGTCCCCTACATCCTCTCTAATTCAGATCACACATACATAACCACCAGGTTCATCTTCCTAAAACGCAAGGTTCTGATCTTGTCATACCCTACAGTGCACAGTACAGCCTCCACAACAAAGAACTGTCAGAATTGTCATCTGTCCAAAATGTCAGTAGTGCTGAGGTTGACAAACCTTGTCCTGTACTCTTACCCTGGGATACAGAAGTCCTCCTCTATTGTATAATATAGTCACTCTATTCTATAAAAATTCCACTGTAACTAGATGTATTTGACTCATCCAGTGTTCACAACTATATTATGTGCACCTTATCCTCTACCCCCTGTAATATAATACTTTTATTCAAAATTATTTACTGAAATCTACATCTATTAGGTTGCAGGCCCAGATAGTAAGCAAAGGGGGCAGGCACCACATCTCAATTATTTCCAGACACCCCACATATACAATAAGGATTTGGTGAGAATAAAGACAGTTCTCCTTGCACTTCATTTTCTACCTAAAAACAGTTCTGATACAGATTTACAAAAAGAAAGAGGTACATACATCTGTTGACATCTAGTAAAATTCAGAAAGGCTCTGCCCAAACTTACCACTAAGAATGAAACTAACAGGTGCTCATGAGGCTATTGAAAGTTAATTGTCAGTTAAGAATAATATTTCACCAAAACTGAAAAAGGCTTATGTATCCCCAATGACTCCCCTGGTGGCTTAGATGGTAAAGAATCTGCCTGCAATGCAGGAGACCTGGGTTCAATCTCTGGGCTGGGAAGATTCCCTGGAGAAGGGAGAATTTCATGGACAGAGGAGGCTGGGCAGGAAGGCTATATTCTATAGGGTCGCAAAGAGTCAGACACGACTGAGTAACACTTTCACATTTTCACTCTTCACACCAATGTTCATTGCAGCACTATTTATAATAGCTAGGACATGGAAGCAACCTAGATGTCCATCAACAGATGCATGGTTATAAAGAAGCTATGGTACATATACACAATGGAATACTGCCCAACCATAAAAAGAAACACATTTGAGTCAGTTCTAATGTGAGGCAGATCAACCTAGAGCCTATTATACAGAGTAAAGCCAGTCAGAAAGAGGAAAAAAAATTGTATATTAACACATATATACAGGACCTAGAAAGATGGTACTAATGAACCTATTTGCAAGGCAGCAATAGAGAAGCAGATAGATTTATGGACAAGGGCTGAGGAGAGGAAGGAGTGAGATGGAGACAGTAGCATAGAAGCATATACCCTACCATATATAAATAGATAGCTTATGGAAATAAACTGTATGACTCAGAGTGACTCAATCCAGGGCTCTGTAATAACCTAAGGGGGTGGGGAAGGGTGGGTGGGAGGTTCAAGAGAGAAGGGACATATGTACACCTATGACTAATTCATGCTGTATGGCAAAAAACAAATTTTGTAAAGCAATCATCAATCAAAAGTATAAAAAACAGCATTTCACTATAAAGCTCTAATAGTTAAAATCAATATTAACTTAATAAACCTAGAGAAAAAGAATATTCCAGCATGCAATAAAACATGCTTCAATCTTTATCTTACCTTACATTACAATAGTAATTTTAATTTTCCCAATATCTTAGTCTTTTTCTGAAAGTAAATTTTAAAAATAACTGGAGAATCCCCTTCCCTCAAATTTCATATATATGTCTTCATCTAAAAATAAAGGAGGTGAATAAAGATCTCTAAGGTCAAATGGGAAGTGAAACTGGAGTGTTGTTTCGGGGGCTCTGAAGAGCTTGAGTACCATAGGCCTTTATGTCTCAGTGCAGAAAGAATTCAGCAAGAGGCAAAGTGGTGCATAAAAAGTGATTTACTAGAATCACCTGGGCTTCCCAGGTGACTGAGATGGCAGTGTGGCAGTTCCAGGCACAATCCCTGGGTGGAGAAGATCCCCTACAGGAGGAAATGGCAGCCCACTCTAGTATTCTTGCCTGGAGAATTCCATGGACAAAGTAGCCTGGCGGGCTACAGACTATAGGGTTGAAAAGAATCGGGCACAACTGAGTGACTAACACACACACACACACACACACACTAGAACAGGACGCTTGTGAGGTTAACAAGCAGGTGGGAAAGGGAGTGTCGCACCATGAACTTACTGGGTAACAGTTTCATAATCAAAGGAAAAGTGGAGAGAAGAGCTTCTGAGTCTTTCTTGAGTAGATTTCATGCTTCCATCATTAGTTCCTCCTTAAGCAGGGGAGTTTTCTTGTCCTTATATGGTCACGCGAGGTCCACAAACAATTGTTTTTAAAAGTTTTATGTTTTTATGCAGAGAGCATGTTCTAGGGATCATTAACTTACTGAGCTCACTGTGCACGATGGGGGGTGTCACACCGTCATTGTTTTATCACCCTGGGGCATGTCATGAGCTTCTGTTACATAGTTTTGCTGCTAAGCAAATCTGCTTCCTTGAGTAATTATTCTTTCTTGAGTAATTATTAGTAACTAATAATTTCTTAATTATTAATAATTTCTTGAGAAATTGTTAACTTACAGGGTCTCCCATATTGTTTACTTAAATCCCCTAGTTGGATTAACTATCATCACCTGTTTCGTTCCTTCACTTTGCCCCTGTCAAAAGTAACATGAAAATGTACATATACACAATCAGGTCTCCCACAAATATTACTCCCCAGTGTAACACAGAGGAAAGTACATGCTCTATTCCCAAAGACTCAGGCTGGAATGTTTGCCTACTAGCTGTGTTCTTTGAGAATGAACTTACACTTTGAAGCACAATCAAAAAGTGAAAATGCTAAGGTTATTGTGAGAATTAAAGACTAACAGTTACAAAGTGCCTATCAGATCAAAAAGCTACCATAGTTTTAATATTGATTTAACAAATCACTCCCTTGCAAACATCCCTCAAACAGTTAACCACGATCTATAGGATCTGGCTTCTACCTGACCTCCACTTCTACAGTCTTTTGCTCTGTTGGCTCTAGAATTCCCTCAAGTCCTGGAATAAGCCGTGCACCTTCGGCATCCTTCCTTTGCTTATTATGCAGACCTTTGATTTGCCACCTCAACATCCAAACTTTGTCCAAAGCCTCAGAAACCTTCCTGAGCACCCAAAGTCCTTTGCCATGCCCTTCCAGTCAGCCCATTCTCTACCCTCTTATGTTGTTTTATAGGGCTTCCCAGGTAGGCTAGTACCAGGGAATCTGCCTGCCAATGCAGGAGATGTAAAAGACCCTGGTTCGATACCTGGGTTGGGAAGATGTGTTATACTCTTATGTTGTTTTATATTCCTCTTTCATTCATTGAAACTGTCAACTGCCAATTTCTTTCCCATCAGAATGTAAACTCCCTGAAGGTCAGGACTTCTGTCTTTTCAACCATGTGTCTCCAGGACTTAGCACCAGGGCCAGGGTTGGGTGAGAGACAGGACTCAGGTGCAAAATTTAAAAGGAGGCCAAAAATTTCAGGAACCAAGAAAAATACTAATTTAAGGCAACATTCTAAAAAATAAAAATAAACGCAGAAAAACCATGATGAACTATAAAAAAGTTTGGACAGAGAGGATCAACTCAGCATTTGCAGGATTAACCTTGAACCCCGCCCTGCTTCACAAAGGACTTGATAACAACTTAGCACTTGTGTGTTGCATGCTAAGTCTGACTTTTCGACAACATGGACCACAGGCCACCAGAAGTGTGTTGCCATTCCCTCCTGGGAGCCGAGCCGGGGGTGGGGTGGAATCTTCCCGATCCAGGGATCGAATCTCTTGTCTTCCGCATTTGCTTACCACACAGCCAACTATTAACTCTCCTGGAGGCTGCAGAAAGGCAAAAGTGGGAAAACTGCAAAAGACATTCGGACATTCGGGAGCTTACATCCTTTGGCTTCAATGTGTTCTGACCAAAATCGAAACTGGGGAATGCAATGTCACCACTTAAACGCAGGGTTAAAACTTCAGCATGACACGTACGGTACAACTTGCTGTAGAAGACTTAGCAATGAATACTTCCACCCTTTCCTCCATCACTAGAAAATCATGGCCAAGGGCCTTCAGATTCAGGGAGTCGGGTTTGAAACTCCTAGGACAGGATGTGGCATCCCACTCCAGTACTCTTGCCTGGAAAATCCCATGGACGGAGGAGCCTGGTAGGCTGTAGTCCATGGGATCGCTAAGAGTCGGACAAGACTGAGTGACTTCACTTTCACTTTCATGCATTGGAGAAGGAAATGGCAACCCACTCCAGTGTTCTTGCCTGGAGAATCCCAGGGACGGGGGAGCACGGTGGGCTGCCGTCTACGGGGTCGCACAGAGTCCGCCACGACTGAAGTGACTTAGCAGCAGCAGGACAGGATGACTCATTCATTCATTCATTGATTTTGGAATAGGATTACAGTGTGCTTGGCACTTGAAAGGAAACCCAGGGGAGTACAGTAGATATATATTTAATAAGCTTAAACGTCCATGATTAAAGCAAGGTGACTGAGGAACAATGATCATAATTAAAAAAACAAACACGCTTACAAAAAAGAACCGACGCCCCAGTCTCATCCCTTCAGCAAGGGCCCAAGGAGATTCACGTCAGTCGGTCTCCCGCCACTGAGGAGGCAGGCAGGACCAGCTCCGCGCGCCTGAGGGACGCGGCCCCACCTACCGCTGCCCAGGGCTCTCCGCCTCCCCCGCTTCCAGAGAGAAACGCGGGGGACCCCAGCGCGCAAGCGCCAACCCGCCAACTCCAAGGCGGCCGCCCGCCACCGGCGCTTGCGCGAAAGCGCTGAGCAGGGGGAGGGGCGAACTAGAAGGCGAGAGGAGCGCGCCTAAATCCTAGAGAGGCGGGCTAAGCCGAGCTGGGGGGAGGGCTCATCTTCCGGAAAGTCTGCATTCTCGGACAGTCAGGAGTCGCCGTTCATCAAACTCCCGCTGGAGAGATGACTGGAGGAGATCAGCCGTGCTCTGCACCCATCGGAGTTCCTCAGACACAAGCCGGAGCCACCTTCACGATGAAGTTAAGACCCGCCGGAGGCCGGCAGAGAAGAGCGTGGCGGGAACGCGCGTGCGTGGTAGGAGCCCTCCACGTGCGACCGAGTAGAGGCCTCCCCGCGCTCCGAGGCCCCACCCCGACCCCGCCCCCAGCCTCCGCATCTTTCCGGACTAGCGGAGCTGGCAAGGGAGGAAGGAGGCTGGGCCTGGCGGCCTGGCCCCGCCTCGGCAGCTTCCCATTGGGCGCGAGTGAGGGGACGCCCTCCTGCCGCCCTCCCATTGGGTCGCGCGTGCGAGCTGCGCGCCCCATTGGGCCGTGCGGATTTGGGCACCAAATTCAAAGATTTTAAAAGTACCAGCTGGCGCCTTTTGGAAGATAAGAGCTCTGAGAAGGTGGCCGCTCGCTCTCCTGTTGAGGCCGCAGCTCTCTCACCTGAGGCCACCCCTCTCTTGCCCCTGGCATGAGCCGGCGGCCCTGCAGCTGCTCCCTACGGCCGCTCTCCGGTTCCTGCCGCTGTAGCTACGGCGCCCTGACAGCCGCCGGGCGCCCTTGCCCCTTGGACGGTGGGTGAGAGGAGAGGGTGCGAGCGGGGCTCCCCTTCCAGAAGGGGCGCCCGGCGGGGGAATGACGGTGGCGGGGTGGCGGGGGATGGTGGGCAACGACCTGGGTCCGACACCCTCCTGAGTCCAGCCGTGCGGCCCCTTGCTGGTCCGCGGGCGGGCGGCCGTTCCCCCCGGGACCCGGAGGAAGAAGGCACGGGGGAGACTGGAGAGGGGAAGCAGAGGTCCCGGGGCAGGATGGCCGGCGCGCCTGGGTCCGGCCGTGCCGGCGAGCCCGGCCGCCAGCCCCCGTGGAAGGTGCGGGTCGGGGCCTCCTCACCCTGGGCAGGGCTACCTACCTCCACCCCGCGGGCCCGGGCGCCAAATGCCCCCTGCCGCCCCTCCCCCACCCCGGGGCCGCGGCGCTGACAGGGCCCGCGAGCCAGCGGCCCTTGGAGTCCAGCCGGGTGCCCGACCCCTCGCTTCAGCGCCCCTTCTCCACCCTGCCCCGCACTCTCAGGTCGGAAGTCAGTCCTCCCAGGTTTTCGCCACCTCAGTCTTCCTGGCGGGCGCGGGAGATCGTGCTCGCTGTTATCTCCCGCCTCCGCCGGTCCGCGCCCTGAGGGCCACCCCTCCTACCCTCCGGGATTTCCAGGGTTTCCCCTTCCCCAATCCCCGCCAAATGAAGGGACCCCTCTCATCAGGCCAAGGCTCTGTTGGGGATGTCCGAACAAAAACGTTGAATTTCTCCTTTTTTCACCCTTGAACCCAGTAAGTGACTCAGTCTCAAGGCCTGGACTGAAATGGAAGGAGGGAAAAAGGCATTTATCATGCAGAAACCCCGAATTTGTCCAAATGTAGCTGATTTTGAAGAATTTGGGAAGAAGATCTAAGAAGTGAAGAATTAGTTTGGGTTTTTTTTTCCCCCTGTGCTTCTGGAGACCCAGTCTTTTATTCCAGCTCTTGGATGGAATGGAAGGCACCCAAATGAACGCTTACTTTTATCCTCTTTGTTGCTGTCTCTTAAAAAGACTACATTCGTTTTACTTTAGAAATTGTGAAAAATTTTAGAAGTTAACAACTTGATGGTGTATATTTAGTAATCACTGAAAGATGCTCCTTTCTTTAGAAAAGGAATCTAGAAGACTCAAAAAATATTTTAACAGCTTAAGTCTGTGTCTAGAAATCCCTGACTCATAAAACCCTCTGAAATTCTGGAGATTGGTGGCTTTAAGAAGGGATTTTTTTTGGTTGCTTAACTCCAGTTGTCTTTACTACCTTGCCCCTCACAAGCGTATTTGCTGTCCCCTAGATTTTTTTCTATATTTGAAAATTTGAGAAAATGAAATTTAAAAATCTGTTGCATTCAAATTTTTCTGAAATAGGCTTTTCTAAAATATTCTCTTGGGGATTATGACTGATTTTTGCAGTTTATGGCAGCAGGTCTTGAGGCTCTTAAAGAAATAGCCATGCCTGATTGATATTGGACACATGCTGGTTATCTTGTAGGTACCGGAGGTTGTAGTGCTTAATTAACGTTGGGATAGCTATAAAGATTTTTTTAATTTTAAGCACTATAGTCTTTTTAGCTATTATATTTTACTGCTGCTGCTAAGTCGCTTCAGTCGTGTCAGACTCTGTGAGACCCTGTAGACGGCAGCCCACCAGGCTCCCCTGCCCCTAGGATTCTCCAGGCAAGAACAGTGGAGTGGGTTGCCACTTCCTCCAGTGCGTAAAAGTGAAAAGTGAAGTGAAGTCACTCAGTTGTGTCCAACCCTCAACGACCCCGTGAAATGCAGCCTTCCAGGCTCCTCCATCCATGGGATTTTCCAGGCAAGAGTACTGGAGTGGGGTGACATTGCCTTCTCCGATTTTACTATGAAATGTTAAATCTACATTGGGAAGTTAAATAGAAGTTAACTTTGTACAGTTAACTACCTAATACTACTTTTTCATGATTGGACTATTGAGTTGGTAAATAAGAGGTTTTAAAAATGCAGTGGTGAATCTTTACCAACTCCATGAGGTAGATATTATGGATATAGTATCTCCATTTTAAAGAAATTGAAGGACCAATTTAGTGTTCTAGATCACAAAATGGCAGAAGGCTGAGCAAGGACTTTCATTTGAAGTTGGATTTGATTCCTAGGGAGAAATATAATCTGAAATGCATAAGTGTGTAGAATGTATTTTGCCACTTTGAACATGTTTGTGATTTAAATATAAAGAATATGAAGGGTTTGGCTTACAAAAATAACACAGTGAAAATAGTTTCTGTTTATTAAAACCATATGTGATGGAAACTCTGCCATGCATTTAGTCCAGTTTGGTTTTCTTACCTGCATTTTATGCACGAGAAACAAAGCTTTAAGGGTTAACTTGCTCGATTTTTTTCACCTGAGATGCTCATGATTTAAACCCAGGGTATTCACATCTAATACAGTGTATCACCAACCTCTGTTGACTTTACCCTTCTGAAAAGATCTCAGATCTATTCAGTTGTCCTTATTTGCCCTGCAGTCATCTGAGTCTTGGGTACTCAACTCTAGACTCCTGTGATAAGCATTTCCACCTAGCCTCCCTGCTTTCACTTGTATTGGATTAGCCAAGAAGCTTGTTCAAATTTTTTCACAGGAGAAGTTTTAAAGTTTTTCCACAGTGTCTTTTGAAAAAACCCAACAAACTTCTTGGCCAACTCTCTACCTTCCTATTAATATAATTCAATATTTTCCACAGCTGGCAATCATTTGTTTATTTGTCTGTTTGTGTGTTAGTTGCACAGCCATGTTTGACTCTTTGTGACCTCACAGACTGTATCCTGCCAGGCTCCTCTGTCCATAGGACCATGGGATTTTCCAGGCAAGAATACTGAAGTGAATTGCCAGTCCCTTCTCCAGAGGATCTTCTTGACCCTGGTCTCCTGCATTGCAGACAGATTGTTTACCAAGTTTGAACTACAGGGAAATCTAGTGTTAACTAGATGTCTCACTTAGAACCCCTCAGAGGCTCTTTATTACACGATGAATAAAAGCCAGTCTACCCTAAAAATCCTATAGCATTCTGTACCTCTTCAACATTAATTTTCAATCCTTATTCCCCTATCGGTTATCGAGTCACAGCCCTGCAGGCCTTCCTCTTCCTTGGAAGTTCAACACTTTTTCCTTCCAGGGTCCACCACTGTCTGGATTTTCACAAGGCTTTCAAGATATCAGGATTTCACCTTCAAAAGATCTTCTGTGGCTAGTTTCTTTCCTTCTCAAGACTCTGTCACTAAGTAGGCATTGGGTAAATGAAGTGGCAGAGGTAGACTCTTGCTCATTTGCTCAGTCGTGTCCAGCTCTTTGTGACCCCATGGACTGCAGCATGCCAGGCTTCCCTGTCCTTCACTGTCTCCGGAGTTTGCTCAAATTCATGTCCACTGAATCGATGCCATCCAACCATCTCATCCTCTGTCGTCCCCTTCTTCTGCCTTCAATCTTTCACATTATTGGGGTCTTTTGAGTCTCCTGTTCACAGCAGGTGGCCAAAGTATTGGAGCTTCAGCTTCTGTCCTTGTAATGAATATTCAAGGTTGATTTCCTTTAGGATCGACTCTTAACCCTCATCTTTCTGATTCAAGAGGTCTCTGAACTGTGAGATTTATATATATAATACTTTTTAAGTGATCCTTGTGATTCAGCTGGTAAAAAATCCACCTGCAACGCAGGAGACCTGTGTTCTATCCCTGGTTTGGGGAGATTCCCCAGAGAAGGGAAAGGCTACCACTCCGACATTCTGGCCTGGAGAAGGCCTTGGGGTCACAAAGAGTCCGACGTGACTGAGCGTTGGCTGAGTGTCTTTCGTTTCACATTCTACCTCAGAGTTTTGAGCACATGTTTAGAAATGTTGGAAATTGTTGACTTCTAAACAGCTATAAAGTAGCTGAATCATTATTAGCTCTGAACTTAAGGAACTGTTCATACTCTGAGAACAATGTTAAATGAATGGGGTTCTTTAGGATAGTCTTCTAGTAACTGAGTTCAAAAGGCAGCAGAGGAAGAATGCCTTTGAAAAGAATTGAGTTTCTGAAATATAGTTTCAGGCTCTTGCCTTTAGGATTTCCCAGGTGTTGCTAGTGGTAACGTAGAAGGCAATGGCACCCCATTCCAGTACTCTTGCCTGGAAAATCCCATGGACGGAGGAGCCTGGTAGGCCGCGGTCCATGGGGTCACTAAGAGTTGGACACGACTGAGCGGCTTCACTTTCACCTCTCACTTTCATGCATTGGAGAAGGAAATGGCAACCAACTCCAGTGTTCTTGCCTGGAGAATCCCAGGGATGGGGGAGCCTGATGGGCTACCATCTATGGGGTCGCACAGAGTTGGACACAACTGAAGCGACTTAGCAGCAGCAGCAGCTAGTGGTAAAGAGCCCACCTGCCATTGCAGGAGACACAAAAGACGGGGTTCTATCCCTGGGTCAGAGAAGATCCCCAGGAGAAGGGCATGGCAACCCACTCCAGTATTCTTGCCTGGAGAAATCCATGAACAGAGGAGTCTGGTGAGCTATATAGTCCATAGGGTCACAAAGTGTGACACGATTGAACATGCCCATTCCCTTTAGGGAACAATAAAACGTGTCTTTGTTGGTGGAAATTTTTACTCTTTTCTGATTACAAGGGAACAACTCAGAATAATTTGTTCTAGAGTAAGGGTTAACTGGGGGAATATTTATGTCCCTAAACTTTTAATTTAAACTTAATTTAGAAGAAAGTTTCTATCTGCAAGGTATCCTTTAGTGCTTAGCTGTTCTGTTCTAAGTAAAAACAGTAAATTCCGTATGAACAGATTACCAGTATTTAGTACAGACTAAACATACTGACTGTACTTAGGTATATTTACTTATAGGGTAAATTGTTACCTACCTGTGATTGGTTTGCAGGAGGTATAGTATAGTAGATGGGGGAGTACATTAGAAGCACATACAATCCATATACTCTGCCTTAAAAAATGCTAAGCAGTTTTCTTAAGCCCATCGACATATTCCTTCCCAGCCACTACTGCCTGCCAGAAATCCTTATCATCTTTTAAAACAGTTCTTAACTGAGAATGGGGCGGATTTTGCCCCTGCTAACTTCCCCCACTCCAGTATTCTTGCCTGGAAAATCCCATGGACAAAGGAGCCTGGTGGGCTACAGTCCATGGGGTCACAAAGAGTCAGATACGACTGAGCAACTAACACACACACAAAGACACAACTTCCCCCTACTCCCAACATTTGGCAATAAATGGTTGCTGGAGACATTTTTTATTGTCCTGCTGGAGGAATAGCGGCTGCTAATGGCATCAGATAGCTAAAAGTTGCTTAACATCCTGCAACAGACAGGACAACCCCCAGCAAAATTATCCTGCCCCAAAAGTCACTAGTGTGGTTAATTTGTGTGTCTGTGCTTAGGCAGATTCTAAACACTACCATGGTGCCCCTGAGAAACCCACAGTGGTTAATTTACAAATGATTAAATTTATTGGCTCTTTAGTCCTTTCTCTAAACTTCTATAGATTTTGTGATTAATTATTATAAGACTTATAATTGTTGTTTAGTCGCTAAGTTGTGTCCAGCTCTTTGCGACCCCATGGATTGTGGCACACCAGGCTCCCCTGTTCTTAGGTATTCCCAGAGTTTGCCCAAATTCTTGTCCATCGAATTGGTGATGCTATGTAACCATCTCATCCTCTGCTGCCCCCTTCTCCTTTTGCCTTCAATCTTCCCCAGCATCAGGGTCTTTTCCAATGAGTCAGTTATAATAATTACTAACATTTAAATATAAGTTTTTTGCAACTTTTATCAAAACTGTTTTGACCCTTATACATGCCGTCTTCCATTGTCTTAGCCAACAATATTTCCAGAAGTATTTGATTTCTCTAAGGATGTCTCTTACCTCAGGCCCCACTCTTGATGCTTCATATTTACTTATTCTATACGCACAGACTATTTGTTAAATAGTCTCTTGTCACTATTTTCTACTCAGATATGACTCTAAAAGCCAGATGGTATAGTTACACCAGACTTAAAAGCAGACTGTAGTGAAGTAATATTTTCTCAAATTATACTTGGATAATTTCATAGCTAATTTCATGGAAAGTACACGGTTCTGAAAGAATGCAAAGTGATTAAATCTGTATCCTAAAGTTAAAGAAATGGTGATATATGGAGATTTTTGCCATGGGGCATAATTTTATGCTCTTTTTGTAGGTTGTAAAGAAGCAAGTTCCACTCTCTCTGTCACAATGAAGTGTGATTTTAACTATAACCATGTTCATTCTGGAATTAAACCAGTCAAGCCTGATGACCGTAGAAGACAAGGTTCCTGCACCACTGCATATTTAGAAGGTTCTTCTAAAGACTGCATTAAAGACTATAAAAAGTTATCAGATGTTGAGTCCCCAGCTGTGAGCCCCAGGATTGTAGAACTTGAAACTGAAAGCAAGCCCTTGCATAACAAGGAAAATCAACGAATACAACAAACACTTGATAGTTCCAATGACATACAAGAGCTAGAGACCAGCAGATGTTATGAAGACAGTGCTACTCTTCATTTTCCCAACAAAGTGGCCTCAGTGAACATGAAGACAGTAGCCTTGCCCTGGTGGAAAGTTTCAGTGACAGTCCACAATGCTGCCTGCTACGGACACAAAGCCCAGACCAGTATCCCAACAAAAACTTGCTGCCAGCTCTTCATTTTGAAAAAGTGGTTTGTTCAACGTTAAAAAAAAACTGTAAACGAAATCCTAAAATTGACTGGGAGAAGTTGAAGGAATTTATATCCAGTGGAAATTTTAGACTACAAAATATAATAGGTAGGAAAATGGGCCTCGAATGTGTAGATATTCTCAGTGAACTTTTTCGAAGAGGACTCAAACATCTCTTAGGAAATATTTTAACACAACTCAATGAGATGGACTTAATCAAGTAAGTATTGTTGCTCTGAGTGTATGTATTAGTATAATCCATGAACATTTTTGTTGGATAGCTCAGCACTACCAGCTCATGCAATGATAGTAGTGTAGTCTTGCACTGTAGTTTTAATCGAGATGATGAAAGTATGCTTTTAATCCAGTTACTTCAAATTTCATATTATGCTAGTGAAAGCTATTTCTGTTAGGTTGGGATCTTTGTTTCTTTTGGTTCTGGAGTTCTTATCTAAACTACATCTTCTGGTCATAACTATAAAAACAACAGCCTAGGGGTCTGCTGTACAGGTCCAATGAGAATTTGGTTTTTGTGACACTTGAAAGTATGAAGTAATTATTTCTGTTCTTTTTAGACCATTTTCAAGTTTAAAAGTGATAAAAATGCAGAAACATACAAATGGGTCTGATTATGACTGTTTCTTAGAAACCTTTTACTGACTGCCCTTTCTTCCTTATCCAACCAGAGAATACCTTTTAGGATGAGATAACAGAGAATTAGGGCTTCCTTAGTGGCTCAATGGTAAAGAATCCACCTGCCAGTGTAGAAGACTTGGGTTTAGTCCCTGGGCCGGTAAGATTTGGAGAAGGAAATGGCAACCCACTCCAGTATTCTTTTTTTTTAATTTATTTATTTTATTGGAGGCTAATTACTTTACAGTATTGTAATGGTTTTTGCCATACATTGACATTAATCAGCCATGGGTATACATGTGTTCCCCATCCTGAACCCTTCTCCCATCCCACTCCAGTATGTTTGACTGGGAAATCCCATGGACAGAGGAACCTGGCAGGTTGTAGTCTGTGGGATCACAAGAGTTGACACAACTTAGCAACTAAACAACAATTGAGAATTAAAATGATTATCCAGAGTATTGGATTAGATTGCCTCCAACTTGGTTCATTTTTGGCTTTTTGAAAAAATTTTAGAGGTACTGTTACTTTAACAGGCACAAGTATTGATTTTTATTATTGACTAGTTTCTTGAGGGATAATCAACATCACAACATTTTTGTTAACAAAATGGATTTTTTAAATTGATTTCTACTAGTAGCAATGTGTCGAATGTTTGAAATTTGTCTAATGTTAATAAATAGCCATATACACAATGGGGTTTCCATTATATACAATATTTGTGGATATTGTGAAAAAATGAAGTGTTGGGGTTCCTAAGCCTAGACCTACTTAGAATTACTTGATGGTGAACTTTTTAAAAGATGGGAGGTGGGGCTGGGGCTCGAGCCCTGGCCCCCATTTTAGACCAATTAAACCCAAGTGACTAGGCATGGGCCATCCTTAAATCTTAAGTGCGTGCTACAGGCAATTCTAAGTATAGTCAGGTTTGCGAAGCACTGCTAATAGAAATTTCTTTTTTGCACTGGTTGTGTTTCTGTAATATATTCATCTTAGCCTTCATGGTGCTTAATTGTTCCCTTTATAATCATTTACATTTCCAGTGTGTCTAAAGTGAGCACAACTTGGAAGAAGATTCTGGAAGATGACAAGATGGCATTGCAATTGTACAATAAAGCAATACAAAGAATTACTGTAAGTCTTTGCAGTTGTTTTAATTTTAAGATATAACAGTTAGTGCTCTCTGCCTTTGAAATGGGAGAGGGAAATAGTAAAGATAACAGATGATCTGGAAATCCTTTACATTCTAACTCATTAAAAGAAAATTCAAAGATAAAAGGGCTGGGTTTTTATCTGTTACAAAATAGTAAAATTATCTACATATAGAAGATTTTTAGTATAGGAAGGGAATTCATTCACTTTGCAAAATACTTTAACTTTGGAGATGTTTCTAAGAATAAAGATAAACACACAATTAAAATTTTAGACTTAGGAGTTGGCAGACTAAGGTCAAGTATTGCTTAAATTCTCCAGGTTCAGTTCTTTATCCATAAGCTGGTGTTAATGAAAAATTTTCTACCTCAATAAATTGTTTTGAATCCCTTCATAGCACTGATGTGACACTTGAACATGACTATTGCCATCTACTGATGGGTGGGAAGAAATGACCTTTTGTCCTGGTGGTAGTGCTTTATAAATCATGTATTAAATGCTGGGTATTAAGCATGTAGGCTTGGTGTGCTACGATTCATGGGGTCGCAGAGAGTCGGACTCGACTGAGTGACTGAACTGAACTGAAGCATGTAAAGTTGCTTTCTCACAGTTTCTGATTCATAGTTTCTCTCAGTAACTTAGTTATTAGGCTTTAAGTGTTTGAATAGTTGTGGGTGGCTGGTGCTTAAGCACATGCAGGTAAATTGAATACAGGAATAAATCCTTTATATTCTCATTTGCCCTTTTTTACATGTACAAACATAATAAAAATTGATTATTGAGAATATAGGAGGATATTTTTTAATCCTATTCAAACTTTTTTTTTAATTAGGAAAAAAACATTAAGTTTTCACCACATGCTTCGACCAGAGAGTATGTTTTATTCAGAACCCCTTTAGCATCTGTGCAAAAATCAGCAACCCAGACTCTCCCCAAAAAAGATGCTCGAACTAAGTTACCTGATCCAGGTGATCAGAAAGGTTCTACTTACAGTCGACACAGTGAATTCTCTGAGGTAATTTTTTGTTTATCAATAAATTGGAAACATGAGGTATTTATTGTTAAAAGGATTTAGAGTAAGAAAACCATTTATGACTCAAGTAATCAAATTAGGAAATACAGAGATGTCTTTCTATGCCAAAAATAATAGATATTATTTGGCATTGTTTATGACAGTTCAGTGGTGTTGAGCTCTAATTTAGAAACACTTAAGAAAATAAGGATAAACCTTGAAGTTTCTTCTAAAACTTAAATATTTCACAATTATTGCCTTTAACTGAGGCAGAGAACTAAGCAAAAAGTCAATTTTATCAGGCACAACATAGACAGGGAAACATGGTAACTTTCATAGCTATATAAAGGTAAATGCCATATAATGTGAAAGGGGTTTTTTAAGAAAAACTAGAGCTAGAGGTAAAAAAGCAACCAACTCCTGATTTCACAGAAAAGATGGCATTGATGTGGGAGTAGCTTTTATGAATAAGAGCATATTTGTAGCATTAAGCAACAACCACTGGGTCAGTTGACAGTCTTCCCCCATTGAGCAGTCCTGAAAGGCAGGAGTTGTGTTGGTGCTTTATACATGTTTTGGGGAAGTGCCCTTGTTTTGAGTAGCTATTCAGTTCTTAGTAAAATGCATGTATGGATTTTCTTCTTTCTAGGTCGCCAAAACTTTGAAAAAGAATGAAAGCCTTAAAGCCTGTATTCGCTGTAATTCACCTGCAAAATATGATTGCTATTTACAACGGGCAACCTGTAAACGAGAAAGCTGTGGGTTTGATTATTGTACAAAGTGTTTGTGTACTTATCATACCACTGAAGACTGTTCAAATGGCAAGCCCCTAAAAGCCAGTTATAAAATGGGTCCTTTGCCTGGTACTAAGAAAAGCAAGAAGAATTTACGACGATTATGATTGCTTATTACATCAATTGAGATTGATCATGAAGGCTAGTTAGAAAAGTGTTAGGTTTTAATTAAAAAAAAAATGTATTGTGATGTTCAATTTTATGTTGAAATCAGTGTAATACATGGGATTTTTCCCTTCAGTGAAAAAAGAGGGTACACAACTTCTTAAAATATTTTACAATTTAATAGTGAAAAAATTTAAAATTCTCAATGTAAATCAGAAAATATAAATATTTTAAGAAAAAAAAGGGAAACTGATGATTGTGATTCAGAGGTAAAATAAAAATTCATTCCATTTTATAGTAAAGGAAGACCATGGTATTTTACCTAGACAGTCTTAAAAGTAAATCTTTACCATCTATTAACGGGTTATTTTATTTGCTTTACCAAATTAATAATATCTATTGAAATATCAGCTTCTGGTGTCTCCATGTAAATGTTTTGTCACCTTTGTTTTACCTCTTTTTTTAGAGTGTATTTCCCAAAAAAGTATCCTTTGTGAAATTTTGCTTGTTTTCCTTATTTGTAAAGTTTGTATGTTTTAATATTTTGTACATATGTAAATATTTCTGTGTTTTTATGTCAGAGTAAGAAAATAAATTCCTTTTGTATATATATGGTTTTTTTCTTATTATGAATAAAATTGTTACAAGCTTGATAAATAATGAGTCTTTTATGTAGGTAAACATTTAAATCTTGGAAACAGCTGAAGAAGCTGTAGGAGCCTGACACGTGGAAAGGCATTGAGTGGGTCTTTGTCTCCTTATTGGGAACCTTGTGAGATTGTTGTTCAGTCACCAAAGTGAAAGTGAAGTTGCTCAGTTGTGGCCAGCTCTTTGCAACCTCATGGACTGTAGCCTACCAGGCTCCTCTGTCCATGGGGTTCTCCAAGCAAGAGTTCTGGAGTGGTTTGCCATTTCCTTCTCGAGGGGATCTTCCCAACCCAGGGATTGAACCCAGGTGTCCGGCACTGTAGGCAGATGCTTTACCGTCTGAGCCACCAGGGAAGATCATCTAATCAGTCACTAAGTCCTGTCCAACTCTGCAACCCCATGAACTGCAGCACGCAAGGATTCTTTGCCCTCTACTGTCTCTTGGAGTTTACTCAAACTTGTAGAATAATATATTCTAATTTCAATTTTCTTGCCACCCAGTATCTTAGTGGAGTTGGGTCTTGAAATAAGCATTTCAAGATGGATCAAAGCAAGATCATATTTGGGAAATATTGGTGTATTCATTCAATCATTACTTTTTCACTCTTGTTTCACTTTCAAGAGGCTCTTTAGTTTTTTCTTTCTTTCTGCCATAAGGATTGTGTCCTCTGCACATCTGAGGTTATTGATATTTCTCCCTGAAATCTTGATTCCAGCTTGTGCTTCATCCAGCCTGGCATTTCTTATGATGTACTCTGCATATAAATTAAATAAGCAGGGTAACAATAGGCAGCCTTGACGTACTCCCTTACCAATTTGAAACCAGTCCATTGTTCCATGTCCAGTTCTAATTGTTCTTGAACTGCATACAGGTTTCACAGGAGGCGGGTCTAGTGGTTTTCCCTAATTGAAGTCAATTTTGCAATAAGAAACTCATGATCTGAGCCACAGTCAGCTCCAAAAAAAAAAATGTATTGTGATGTTCAATTTTATGTTGAAATCAGTGTAATACATGGGATTTTTCCCTTCAGTGAAAAAAGAGGGTACACAACTTCTTAAAATATTTTACAATTTAATAGTGAAAAAATTTAAAATTCTCAATGTAAATCAGAAAATATAAATATTTTAAGAAAAAAAAGGGAAACTGATGATTGTGATTCAGAGGTAAAATAAAAATTCATTCCATTTTATAGTAAAGGAAGACCATGGTATTTTACCTAGACAGTCTTAAAAGTAAATCTTTACCATCTATTAACGGGTTATTTTATTTGCTTTACCAAATTAATAATATCTATTGAAATATCAGCTTCTGGTGTCTCCATGTAAATGTTTTGTCACCTTTGTTTTACCTCTTTTTTTAGAGTGTATTTCCCAAAAAAGTATCCTTTGTGAAATTTTGCTTGTTTTCCTTATTTGTAAAGTTTGTATGTTTTAATATTTTGTACATATGTAAATATTTCTGTGTTTTTATGTCAGAGTAAGAAAATAAATTCCTTTTGTATATATATGGTTTTTTTCTTATTATGAATAAAATTGTTACAAGCTTGATAAATAATGAGTCTTTTATGTAGGTAAACATTTAAATCTTGGAAACAGCTGAAGAAGCTGTAGGAGCCTGACACGTGGAAAGGCATTGAGTGGGTCTTTGTCTCCTTATTGGGAACCTTGTGAGATTGTTGTTCAGTCACCAAAGTGAAAGTGAAGTTGCTCAGTTGTGGCCAGCTCTTTGCAACCTCATGGACTGTAGCCTACCAGGCTCCTCTGTCCATGGGGTTCTCCAAGCAAGAGTTCTGGAGTGGTTTGCCATTTCCTTCTCGAGGGGATCTTCCCAACCCAGGGATTGAACCCAGGTGTCCGGCACTGTAGGCAGATGCTTTACCGTCTGAGCCACCAGGGAAGATCATCTAATCAGTCACTAAGTCCTGTCCAACTCTGCAACCCCATGAACTGCAGCACGCAAGGATTCTTTGCCCTCTACTGTCTCTTGGAGTTTACTCAAACTTGTAGAATAATATATTCTAATTTCAATTTTCTTGCCACCCAGTATCTTAGTGGAGTTGGGTCTTGAAATAAGCATTTCAAGATGGATCAAAGCAAGATCATATTTGGGAAATATTGGTGTATTCATTCAATCATTACTTTTTCACTCTTGTTTCACTTTCAAGAGGCTCTTTAGTTTTTTCTTTCTTTCTGCCATAAGGATTGTGTCCTCTGCACATCTGAGGTTATTGATATTTCTCCCTGAAATCTTGATTCCAGCTTGTGCTTCATCCAGCCTGGCATTTCTTATGATGTACTCTGCATATAAATTAAATAAGCAGGGTAACAATAGGCAGCCTTGACGTACTCCCTTACCAATTTGAAACCAGTCCATTGTTCCATGTCCAGTTCTAATTGTTCTTGAACTGCATACAGGTTTCACAGGAGGCGGGTCTAGTGGTTTTCCCTAATTGAAGTCAATTTTGCAATAAGAAACTCATGATCTGAGCCACAGTCAGCTCCAGCTATTATTTTTGCAGAGTGTGTAGAGCTCCATCTGCTGCAAAGAATGTAATTTGATATTGACCATCTGGTGATGTCCATGTTTAGTCTGTCTCTTGTGTTGTTGGAGGAAAGTGGTGTTTGGTATGACCAGTGTTTTTGATTCAGATTACCTGGATTCATCTCAATCAATGGACTTCTCAGAGGCTTAAGGGCTTTGCCCTTGATCTCAGCAGAAAACCTAGAGGATTTATCTTAAATGGGTGTGTCTTTCTAGTGGAATAAAATCTCCAGTGAAATTTACAATGATTTTCTTAAAGGAGCTTTGTAAAATCAATAAACAAAAGCATTAAAGTATGTAATTTGACATACACATGCATGAAGCCATCACTTGCCAGATGAAGGTAATGAATATTACCATTTTTTCCTGCCCATTTGTAATCCCTTCTGTTAGTCCCCAGGCAATCACTGATCTGTCACTGTAGATTACTTTGCCTTTTCTAGAATTTTCTATAAATGAAATCACTTTGTACTATGTGACTACTTTCAATGAATATTACTTTGAGTTTCATCCATTTTGTGTGTGCAGTAATTCATCCTTTATCTTAATAAGAAATATACTGTCAGATATCTCAGTTTGTTTATATGTATATTGGTGGCTCAGATGGTAAAGTGTCTGTCTACGATGCAGGAGACCTGGGTTTGATCCCTGGGTCTGGAAGATCCCCTGGAGAAGGAAAGGGCAATCTACTCCAGTACTATTGCCTGGAAAATCCCATGGACAGAGGAGCTTGGTAGGCTACAGTCCATGGGATCACAAAGAGTTGGACACGACTGAGCGACTTCACTTTCCTTTCACCCTGGTAGTTGGATGTTTAGATTTTTCACCCATTTTTTTGCTACCAGAAGGTATAATCATATATATACAGGTTTTTGCAAGTTGTATTCTTTAACTTCTCTTGGCAAATATCTAGAGGGGCTTCCCTGGTAGCTCAGCTGGTAAAGAATCTGCCTGCAATGCAGGAGACCCTGGTTCAATTCCTGGGTCGGGAAGATCCACTGGAGAAGGGATAGGCTACCCATTCCAGTATGCTTGTGCTTCCCTTGGGGCTTACCTGGTAAATAATCCACCTGCAATGCAGGAGACCTGGGTTTGATCCCTGGTTTGGGAAGATTCCCTGGAGAAGGGAAAGGCTACTCACTCCAGTATTCTGTCCTGGCCTGGAGAATTCCATGGATGGTATATAGTCCACGGGGTCACAAAGAGTTGGACACGACTGAGCGACTCTCACTTCTGCTTTCCGATATCTAGTAGTAGAATGTTTGGGCTATATGTTCATTATATGTTTAACTTTCTTAAGAAAATACGAAAATGTTTCCAAAGTGACTACCATTTTATTTATTTTCAGCTGCACTGGATCTTCATTTCTGTGCTTATTTTCTCTCGTTGCGGTGAGCAGGGCCTACCCTTTGTTTGCGGTGCACAGACTTCTCATTTCAGTGGTTTGTCTTATTGCAGAGCAGGATCTCTGTGGCGCACAGGCTCAGCAGTTGTGGTTCATGCACTTAGTTGTCCCTCAGCATGTGGAATCTTCCTTGATCAGGAACCAAAATTGTCCCCTGCATTGGCAGGTGAATTCTTAACCATTGGGGCACCAGGGAAGTCAATGAGTACTGTTTCACCTTCTCACATGGAGTGTATGAGAGTCCCATTTACTTCACGTGCTCATCAGCACATGGTATAGTCTGTTTTAATTTTAGCCTTCAAATGTGTTCATAGCAGTATCTCGTTGTGGTCTTAATTTATATCTCTCTGATGATGTTTGCCATTGTACATTTTCTTTGGTCAAGTGTCTATCAAATCATTTGTGTGTTATTATTGCTACTTGAGAGTATACAGTCAGTACAAGTGTTTTATCAGAGTTTGTCTTGTCTTTCATTTTCCTAGTGTCTTTGGAAGAGTTTTTATTTTTGATCATATATAAATTATTAATATTTGTCTTTAACACATCATGCTTTGAGTGTTACATCTCAGAACTTTGCCTAACCTCAAAGCACTGACATAAAGCAGAGCAGAATTCTCTATGAACCACTTCCCAGAGTAATGGAAATAAAAGCAAAAATAAACAAACGGGACCTAATTAAAACTTTGGCACAGTGAAGGAAACTATAAGCAAGGTGAAAAGACAGCTTCTAGAATGGGAGAAAATGATAGCAAACAAAGCAACTGACAATCTAAAAAATATACTAGCAGCTCAAGTAGCTCAATACCAGAAAAACAGCCCAATCAAGAAATGGGCCAAAGAACTAAATAGACATTTCTCCAAAGAAGACATACAAATTGCTAACAAACACATAAAAAGATGCTCAGCGTCACTCTATCACAGAACTACAAATCAAAACCACAATGAGGTACTATCTCATGCCAGTCAGAATGGCTGCTATCAAAAAGTCTACAAACTAAATGCTGGAGAAGGTGTGGAGAAAAGGGAACCCTCTTACAGTGTTGGTGGGGATGCAAACTAGTACAGCCACTATGGAGAACAGTGTGGAGATTCCTTAAAAAACTGCAAGTAGAACTGTCTTGTGTCCCAACAATCCCACTGCTGGGCATACACACCGAGGCAACCAGAATCAAAAGAGACACATGTACCCCAATGTTCATCACAGCACTGTTTACAATAGCTAGGTCATGGAAGCAACCTAGATGTTCATCAGCAGATGAATGGATAAGAAAGCTGTGGTACATATACACAGTGGAGTATTACTCAGCCATTAAAAAGAATACATCTGAATCAGTTCTACTGAGATGGATGAAACTGCAGTCTATTATACAGAGTGAAGTAAGCCAGAAAGAAAAACACCAATACAGTATACTAACACATACATACAGAATTTAGAAAGATGGTAACAATGATTCTACAGCGAGATAGCAAAAGAGACACAGAGATAAAGAACAGACTTTTGCACTCTGAGAGAAGGCAAAGGTGGGATGATTTGAGAGAATACCACTGAAACATGTATATTACCATACGTAAAATAGATCACCAGTCCAGGTTCGATGCATGAGACAGGCCGCTCAGGGCCAGTGCACTGGGACAACCCTAAGGGATGGGGTGGGGAGAGAGGTGGGAAGGGGATTTGGGATGGGGGACACATGTACAGCCATGGCTGATTCATGTCAGTGTGTACCAAAAACCACTACAATATTGTACAGTAATTAGCCTCCAATTAAATAAAAAAATTTGCCTAACTTCAGAGCATATGTATCTTTCTCCTTTGTTTTCTTCTAGAAGCTTTATAGTTTTAAAAGTCATATTTAGGTCTGTGGTCCATCTGCAGTTTCCATTTGGAATGTAGTGGGAGATATCATTTAAAATGAGTGTCCACTTGTTCCAGCATCATTTGTTGATAAGACTCATTTCTTTACTGAAATGTCTTTGCATCTTGGTCAGAAATCAATTTTACATAAACACGAGGGACTATTTCAGGACTCTATACTGTTTAATTGACCTATCTGTCTCTTGAACTCCAAAACCACACTGCCTTGATCACTAGCTTTAGAAGTCTTGGAATGAAGTAGTGACAATCCTTTACTATTTTAAAATTTTTTTCTAAGTTATTTGCCTATCATAGATCCTTTTTATTTCTACATAAATTTTATAATTAGCTTGTCAGTTTCTACAAATATACAAATTGGGATCTTGATTGCGGTTGCAATGAACCTATTCATCTACTGGATTAGATGAGGAGAGAATTGTCATTTTGACAGCACTGAGTTTTCCAACTTGGGTACATATTTGTTCTTCCATTTACATCTTTTAAAATGTCTCAGCAGTTTCGTCTTTTAATTTTCATGTCTTGCACATCCTATGTCAGATTTATTCCTAAGTTTTATATATTAATGCTATTGTAAACAGTGTCTTTAATTTCAGTTTTCAATTATCATTGTTAATATATTGAACTGTAATTGACTGAATTTGTAGTCCACAACCTTGCTAAACTCAGTTACTGGGTTTTCTATGTAGATGATCAATGTTTTCTGAAAATTAGGACAGCTTTATGTCTGCCATTACAGTCTATATGTGTTTATTTCTTTTTCTTGCCATATTACGCTGTCTTAAATCTTCAGTAAAATGTGAATAGGAGAGCCTTTAAAATATCCCTCAGTGAACCCAGCCACTTGTTATTTACAGCTTTGTGTAATCTCCTTCTCCACTCCCTCAGGTTTGGTTGACACGACTAACAGACTACAGCAGAAGTAATGGCATGTCACTTTCAAGTCTACATTGTAAAAAACATGGTAATTTCTACCTCCCTTTATTTCTCTCATCATCCACTGCGGGGAGGTCCATTGTCAGCAGTCTAGAGAGGCCCACACTGTGAGGAACTCAGGTCTTTGAAAGAACTGAGTCTGTGAGTCTTCTTGAAAGTAGGTCTTCCATTTCCAGTTCAGACTTCAAATTTTAGCCCCTGCTGACATCCTGAGTAAAAACTGAGTCACCCAACTAAACTGATCCCAAATTCCTGAACTCCACAGATAATAAATGTTTATCATTTTAAGCCCCATCGTTTGCGAATGATTTGTTATGCAATTATAGACAACAAATGCAAAGTGGGCACCCCTTTCTAGGACCCTGGACTAGAGAAAGGTGAGTAGAAGTCTTTCCTTACACCATTCAATTAGCTGCACTAATCATTTTTAAGAATGTCAAGTCCTCCCCAGGGCTCTGAGATGTGTAATTACCTGACCTGAAATCAACATTAACGTGACTACAGGAGGCTAAGCCATCTTGCAGCTATGTAGAATGTCCCTGAATAAAGAACACATACTCCAGCACCAAAATAGATCACCAAAATGGACTATTATGAGTCTGCCACAGAAGAGAGGATGAATAATTTGCAGGTGTTAGTGCTTTCATGGTGACTGATACATGGGGTATTTTTTTTTTAATGATTTTTTTTTTTTACAGAAAGTCACAGTACTGGCTTTAAGCTTCCTCAAATGTCTTTGCGTCCTGATATCCAGGGAAAACCTGGATATGGTTTTATGGATTGAATCTAAATAAATTCTATGTCAAAAGATTTCTTGGGATTCCCCTGGTGGTCCAGTGGCTCCCAATTCTGTGGGCCCCTTTCAATCTCTGTTCAGGGAACTAGATTCTACATACCTCTGCAATTAAGAAGATCCTGCATGCTGCAATGGAGATCAAAAATCCTGCATGGGACAGCTAAGACATGGAGCAGCCAAACTAACAAATAAAAATAAAGAAATACTAAAAAAAAAAAGAGAGAGAGAGAGATTCCTTACGTGCTTCATGTTGTGGCAGGAATCCATAACTACATTCAGAAGGGCCCTGAATGTAGCTGACCCTGGTCAAACGCGGTCTCTCCTGGGAGCTGGTCTCCTAAGTGACCGCCTTCACGTGGCTTCTCTCCTCACGGGAGTCTGTACTCTCAGAGTCACTCTTGGGACTCTGCCACAGTGCCAGGGCCAGCTGGTATTTCCGATTAGTTAAAGCGACCATCTAGCGGCAAGTGCTTCTTCACTGAGGCTTTTATTCTGACGAGGAACTTTCAGGTTTGGCAGCTCTGTGGTAGTTCTGTCATCATTTAAATGGTAGAATTGTATTCTTGGATTTCTGCTAAAATCTCAATGTGTTCATAGGCACTGGCCCTGTGTGAGTGTTCGCTTTGTCATATTCCACTGGAGCAAATACCGCACTCGTATATTAGCACTAAAGCCTTGCTTGCCTTTGACCAGGGTTCATGTTAAAATGTTATCTGACACCCAGAGTTTGGCATTTCCATATCCTTTACCTGGCTGAGAAGTTTGTCAAGCCCGGTTCATACAACTCAAGGGTCTGCCTGAAAGATTGTATATGAGAGCAACAATGATAGTTCCTCCATTATTACTTAAAATTTAAGAAATTTAAGCGAATTTCTTCAACTCATGATCGTACCTTGATTGCTTGGAGTTGTCCCCTTTTCCTCAAATTCGGCTTCAACATTGTAAATAGCAGTATGCCACTAGATGGCGCTCTTACAACATCACACCCCAATTTGTTCATTTCTGTGACGTTGAATGTAAAAATGGATGAAACAATGTTACTGCTTTTCTAGATCTGTACTGTCAGATTATAGCTTAAAGCCCACAACATGGTGTTTATCTAGGATCAGTTGTCCCTGTAGAGACTCTGTCGTATGTAGCCAGTGGGAGAGAGCTACGTCATGCTGACTGTTTAGTCTTACTCAGTATTCTTATATCTGGTTCCTGGAAGGTTTTCCAGCCATTCTCATGAATTTGCAAACGTTTCTAGAGCCCAGAATGTCAGGGAACCTACTGCTGTCTCTTTCTGTTGCCCTTCATGTTTCCTTGTGTTTCTTTCTTTGGTTTTCCACCAGAGGGCATTCTACACTTAGCTAACTTTACGGTTTCTTGCCTGGAGAATCCCAGGGACGGGGGAGCCTGGTGAGCTGCCGTCTATGGGGTCGCACAGAGTCGGACACGACTGAAGCGACTTACCAGCATGGGCACTTTTGGGGCTTCGCGGGTGGTGTTAGTGGCAAGGAATCCACCTGCCAATGCAGGAAACATAAGAAATGGGGTTTTGGTTCCTGGGTTGGGAAGATTCCCTGGAGGAGGGCACGGCAACCCAGTCTGGTATTCTTGCCTGGAGAATCCCATGGACAGGGGAGCCGGGTGGGCCGGTCCAAAGAGTCACTTCTGAAGTGACTTAGCGAGCACTCATGGGCACTTTTAATCCGTGAAGTGGAACTTTTTGGAATTACCTAGAATGGTTCTAATTCTATTACTACAAGGTGTTGTGGTTGAGAGCAGAATCTCTGAAGTCAAACTTTGTGAGTTCAGATCCCAGCTCTACTAATTACCAGCTTGTGATCTTGGTAAATTTCTTAATTTTCTTTCTAAGCATCACTGTTCTTATCCTCATGAAATGAGAATAACAACCTACCTCATAGGATTAAATGACTGTGGATACATACATAAAGCACTTAGAATCATGCCTGGCTTAGAGTAAGCATGAAAAAGTGAGAACTGCTATGAGAATTTATGAATATGGCAATTTTACTTACCTGTGAGTTCCCTGGAAAACACCAGAAAGTTGAAACCTAATACAAACTGCTAATTACTACCATTTTTGAGCATCAGTAATGTGCCGGACCCTAGTGATAGCATCATTTCCACGCAGGGCTTCCCAGGTGGGGCTAGTGGTAAAGAATTCGCCTGCCAATGCAGGAGACATGAGACTCTCCTCTTGGGTCAGGAAGATTCCCCTGGAGGAGGGCATGGCAACCCACTCCAGTATTCTTGCTTGGAGAATCCCATGGACAAAGGAGCCCGGTAGGCTACAGTCTGCAGGATCACCAAGAGTTGGACACTGAAGCCCAGCAGTCATAGGAGGATAGGAGGAAGAAGTCTGTGTCAGTTTATCCATTGATCCATCCAAAGCTAGACCAGTGGCCAGTACACTGGAGGTGTTCAAGATATATGTTGTAAATGAATGTAAGATAATTGGTATGAACCGTGTTTTCAGGTAAGAAAACAGAGGCTCGAGGAATTGATGTAAGTTACCTAGGATCACACAAGTGGAATAAGTTGTGTCTAAACCCAGATGTGTCTGATTTCAAAAAACATTTTCTTTCCATAAAGTTTTCCTTCTTGGGAAAAATTTTGAAGGGATGGAGAAAATGAGCTTCTGATTGATTCTTGTAACTGAAATATCAGGTTACATTTTTATAGCTATTGGGGGAGAATAAGACATTTCCTTTAGTAACACTTATGCCCCAGGATTTAAACAGTGCTTAGCAAAAAATTAACCTGAATGAAGGAGTTACTTATTACTCTCAAGCAAGTATAGCCTGTATTCCTCATTCACACTTTCCCTGGGGCATTTTGCACCCTATTTCCCATAATGGAAAGGGAATAAACAAAATATAAAGAAAAAAGAAATTTGAAAACTTGCTTGCACTTAAATATGCTTTTTGGAGGGCACAATGGCTGGTTCAGAGTTCATGTTCGATATGTGTTCGTCGAATGCCTGAGGGTGAGAGGGAACAGAAACAGATAACTGGGTTACGGATTCTAGTGCCTTGATAGACCACGCGGGTCTGCTGCCCAACTGCAACAGCATCTGAAAAACTGCTAGCAACGCTAGACCTACTGAGTCTGATTCCACAGTTTGGTAAGATCCCCAGGTGATTTGGAAGACAAGCTATGACAAACCTAGTGAAAGAAAATGAAAGTGAAGTCGCTCAGTTGTGTCCGACTCTGCAACCCCATGGACAGTAGCCTACCAGGCTTCTCTGTTCATGGGATTTTCCAAGCAAGAGTACTGGAATGGCTTACCATTTCCTTCTCCAAGGGATCTTCCCGAGGCAGGGATCAAACCCAGGTCTCTTGCATTGCAGGCAGATGCTTTACCTCTGAGCCACCAGGGAAGCAAACCTAGACAGTATATTAAAAAGCAAAGACATAACTTTGCTGACAAAGGTCCATATAGCTATGGTCCATCAAAGCTATGGTTTTTCCAGTAGTTATGTATGGATGTGAGAGTTAGACCATAAGGAAGGCTGAGTGCCAAAGAATAGATGCCTTCAAACTGTGGTGCTGGAGAAGACTCTTGAAAGTTCCTTGGATTCCAAGGAGATCGAAACCAGTCAATCCTAAAGGAAATCGACTCTGAATATTCATTGGAAGGACAGATGCTGAAGCTCCAATCCTTTGGCCACCTGATGCAAATAGTCAATTCACTGGAAAAGACCCTGATGCTGGGAAAGATTGAGGGCAGTAAGAGAGGGGAGCAACAGAGGATGAAATGGTTGGATGGCATCACTAACTCAATGGGCATGAGTTTGAGCAACTCTGGGAGACAGTGAAGGAAAAGAAAGGCTAATGTGCTGCAGTCCATTGGATCTCAGAGTCAGACGTGACGTAGTGACTGAACAACAACAACCAGGTGATTTATATGCACATTAAAGATTCAGAATCACTGTTCTACTCAACATGGTTAACTGCAGAAAACAAATGATTGATTCCACTAACTAATTAATCAATCATTTCTTATGAAGTATGTTTCAAAAAGCAAGCAACTGGAAGAAAGTTAACGCTGGGCACCATAAAATTCCAAAATATGTGTTTTGGAAGGAAGGGAAGAAGAACTCCAAGTATGTTTAAAAAATGGAAACTACACACTTATTTATTTTTGTTTTTTAAGGACTTGTGCCCATCATGCCATATAGGATAGGTGTCCCCAAATTTACACAATGATTTTCTTACATACATTACTTATATGAAAGTCTTGAGTTCTCTTTATTTATGGGTCTATGTAGCCTGATGTCATTTTATTATCAGTAATACTTTTATGCTATATCTATGAATCATCAAAATGTGTTTCCTAAATCCAGAGTGGAGGTGAACAGTCAAGCTAAAATTTATGGAACTGTCATTCCCTGTGACAGATGTCTCGTGTTAGGATAAAAAAGTTTTTTGTCTATGAAAAGACAAGGAAATCTGCAGTGATATACATAAGTTTCAGTTATTAAAATACACTGTAAACACACCTCTCCTTAATATATTGTATATCATATATGCATATGTATATACACATAAAATACGTGTATACATCTATAGATATTATTTTAATGATACATTATTTATATGTATTTTATATGTAAATGTGCATAACTTCTATAAAAGTTGTAGCATCTTCTCAGATTTTTTTTCAAAAGTTTATAGGCCCAGGACTTCCCTGGAGGTCCAGGGGGTAAGACTTCACCTTCCAGTGTAGTGGGTGTGGATTTGATTCCTGGTTGGCCACATGTCTTGAGATCTTAGAAAATAGAAAACAGAAATAACATTGTAGCAAATTCAATAATGACTTTAAAGTAGGTCCACATCAAAAAAAGTCTTTAAAACAATTGATAGACACCAAAATATAATAACTTGTTATTGTAAAAGCACATCTCTGTAATTACTTTAAAAATTATAACCCAGACTTATATTCCAGCCCTGGAATATTTTGGTAAATATCTTTTTCTTTTTATTATTCAACCATCTCTATATACAGTCCACAACTAAAAACTGTTAATAAACTGGGAATAATATAGTAATACAGCCATGCCTCACAAAGTTTCTTTCATTAAATTAGCCACACAAATATTTTTCTTTCTACAAAATCAAACTCTGTCTTCTAAAAATAGGATCTTGATTACTATCCTTGAATAAGTCACGTGTGCCTCTCTGACTTGAAATTAATATTGTAAAACACATCTCTGTAATTACTTTAAAAATTATAACCCAGACTTATATTCCAGCCCTGGAATATTTTGGTAAATATCTTTTTCTTTTTATTATTCAACCATCTCTATATACAGTCCACAACTAAAAACTGTTAATAAACTGGGAATAATATAGTAATACAGCCATGCCTCACAAAGTTTCTTTCATTAAATTAGCCACACAAATATTTTTCTTTCTACAAAATCAAACTCTGTCTTCTAAAAATAGGATCTTGATTACTATCCTTGAATAAGTCACGTGTGCCTCTCTGACTTGAAATTAACTCATCTATAATAGTAAGTATTTGCTTCACTTGCATCTGAAATTACAAGTTCAGAACCAAAAAATGGCAGTGTTTCTTTCCCTTTAAATCTTGATGAAATTACAGTCATAGATTTTTCTGTTTATAGTGTTTTGCCTTACTCCAGAATCTAACTGAATAAAACAACAGCGTTCGTGAGCTCACTGTGCATTTGAGGCCTGTCCTTCCAATAGACATAAAGGAAAGGAAATAAGATGGCATCATTGCCTGCTGCAGTGTGTTTACCTGGAAAACTACCAACTTTCCATTTTATATGCACCTCTGTGAAGCAGGAGCTTTATTCTGCTGAAAATGCTATGTCCTTGTTTGTGAAGACAGCTGTCTTCCTCTTTCTCTCTTGAACACTGTTGTAGATGATGCGTCTGTAGAAACTAAAAGGGAGTTTCACACTGTTTTACTGAAGCTGTGTAGGAATGTAGTCCAAGTGAAGAACTTCCTCTATTGCAAGAGTTTAGGTCGTTAGGAATGCAAAGGCATTTATGAAACATAATTTTGGTTATATTTTATTATATTGCTTTTTTGTTTTAATTGGAAATGGTTACAGCATATTATGGAATTCATAGTCAAGGTTCCAATCTTACGATTCAATATATGTAAGAAAGGGCAACATCAAATATAAGGAAAAGAATACACTGTTGGTTTTGTGCTAGTTAAATATGCTGCTGCTGCTGCTAAGTCGCTTCAGTGATGTCCGACTCTGTGTGACCCTATAGACAGCAGCCCACCGGGCTCCCCCATCCCTGGATTCTCTAGGCAAGAATACTGGAGTGAGTTACCATTTCCTTCTCCAATGCATGAAAGTGAAAAGTCAAAGTGAAGTCGTTAAGTCGTGTCCGACTCTTAGCGACCCCACGGACTGCAGCCTACCAGGCTCCTCCGTCCATGGGATTTTCCAGGCAAGAGCACTGGAGCGGGGTGCCATTGCCTTCTCCAGTTAAATATATTCTATGGGAATTTGATCTATGAAGACTGATTAGCAAAAGATTTTCAAGGGGTTTCTAGTGACAGATATTTCATGATGCCCAAATGAAACAGAAGAGTAGAGCGAGGATTTTCACCAACAGCGAGATTGCCCAAGAGCTTCTTAACTGAAGTCCCTTCTTCCATTACTAGCAAATTTCCACCCAATGTAAAAGTGATATTTACAAAAAGTAAATCCTACCCTCAAGGAGGTTTCAATATACTGATGGCCTTAGGAGAGACCCTGGAGTCAGGGCCAGATTCACGACTGCTGATCTGTACATTCACACTGAACTCTGCACTCAGTCCTGAAGAGCTTACTGCTTTACTGTGACCCTCCCGATATCCTTGTAATTTTATCTTTTTAAGTAATTTATCTTTTGTAAATGAAGTCTAATGGGACAACTCTGCCTTGTTATTTCTTTAAACAGATTAAAGGTATTTTCTGCACCTCAGCTGAGGAGATATATTGACATAGAAGCAGTGACAGGTTTTATTTTCTTGAGCTCCAAAATCACTGCAGATGGTGACTGCAGCCATGAAATTAAAAGATGCTTGCTCCTTGGAAGAAAAGCTATGACAAACCTAGACAGCATATTAAAAAGTAGAGATATCACTTTGCCAACAAAGGTCTATATAGTCAAAGCTATGGTTTTTACCAGTATGGATGTCAGAGCTGGACCATCAGATCAGTTCAGTTCAGTTCAGTTATGCAGTCATGTCTGACTCTTTGCCACCCTATGAACTGCAGCACGCCAGGCCTCTCTGTCCATCACCAACTCCTGGAGTTCACTCAAACTCACGGCCATCGAGTTGGTGATGCCATCCAGCCATCTCATCCTCTGTTGTCCCCTTCTCCTCCTACTCCCAATCCCTCCCAGCATCAGGGTCATTTCCAATGAGTTAGTTCTTCACATGAGGTGGCCAAAGTATTGGTGTTTCAGCCTCAGCACCAGTCCTTCCAAAGAACATCCAGGACTGATCTACTGTAGGATGGATTGGTGGGACCTCCTTGCAGTCCAAGGGGCTTTCAAGAGTCTTCTCCAACACCACAGTTCAAAAGCATCAATTCTTCAGCACTCAGGTTTCTTCACAGTCCAACTTTCCCATACATGACCACAGGAACAACCATAGCCTTGACTAAATGGACCTTTGTTGGGGCAAAGTAGTATCTCTGCTTTTTAATATGTATCTACATTGGTCATAACTTTCCTTCCAAGGAGTAAGCGCCTTTTAATTTCATGGCTGCAGTCGCCATCTGCAGTGATTTGGGAGGCAAAAGAAAAATAAAGTCTGTCACTATTTCCATTTTTTCTCCGTCTAATTTGCTATGAAGTGATGGGACTGGATGCCATGATGTTAGTTTTCTGAATGTTGAGTTTTAAGCCAGCTTTTTCACTCTCCTCTTTCACTTTCATCAAAAGGCTCTTTAGTTCCTCTTCACTTTCTGCCATAAGGGTGGTATCATTTGCATATCTGATGTTATTGATATTTCTCCCGGCAATCTTGATTCCAGCTTGTGCTTCTTGCAGCCCAGCATTTCTCATGATGTACTCTGCATATAAGTTAAATAAGCAGGGTGACAATATACAGCCTTGACATACTCCTTTCCCAATTTGGAACCAGTCTGTTGTTCCATGTCCACTTCTAACTGTTGCTTCTTGACCTGCATCCAGGTTTCTCAAGAGGCAGGTAAGGTAATACCACCTTACCTGGTATTCCCATATCTTTCAGAATTTTCCACAGTTTGTTGTGATCCACACAGTTAAAGGCTTAGCATAGTTAATGAAGCAGAAGTAGATGTTTTTCTGGAATTCTCTTGCTTTTTGAATGATACAATGGATGTTGGCAACACCAACTCCACCCACACTGGGTAATCAGGGTCTTTGTATCTTTCTCTTCTCTGCCTTCTGTCTACAAAACTCTTCTATCTAGGAGGGCTTTGTTTGATAATGAACCTTACTATACTTTTAGGTCAAAGTGTCATGTCTTTGAAGAACTCATATTTTTAGTTTTTAATCCCTAATCATAGTAAAAAGTTTCTCTTGCAGAATAAATTTTGGAATTGACTAGAAAACATTTTGGGAACAGGAGACTTGCTTGATACCTTTGAAATTATACCCCACAGATGTGCATCTCTTTTATGACTAAGACTGACCTTTATAGAGACTATTGGTTTTTTTTTTTTTTTCCTCTTTAGTCCTGGAGCTAGGACTGCCATCTTAGATGATAAAAGAGAAGGGGGAAAAAAACAACAACTAAGACTATAAATGACACAGATATGAGTCATAGGAAGAAAATGACAATGTAGCTCTTCTCAAATGACAATTATATTTGGTATAATCTACCTTTCATCAAATACAGGGTGTGGACAGAGCTATTATTCTTGTTTTTTCAAAATACTTGGAAGTTTTACAATAACTTTTAAATAAAAGTATAAGAAAAACAGACACATCAGATGAATAAAATGATACTTTCAAATTTAGCATCAGGTAGCTGGCTTTCATCCCTGGAGGAGGCATGGCAACCCACTCCAGTATTCTTGCCTGGAGAATCTCCCTGGACAGAGGAGCCTGGTGGGCTACAGCACACAGGGTCACACAGCATCAGACACGACTGAGTACTTAAGTGCAGCACAGCACAACTGGCTTTCATATAGATGATTCTCTTTCGCATATTTACATATAAGCACTGTGTCAAGTTAGGAGAATTTGTGACTATTTTTCATTTTTCCTATAGTTTACATTCTATAACAAATTCATCTTATATTTTTGTGTTTAGCTTATATTTTTAAGTTATTTAAATTCATTCAAAATGTGTTTAGTATAACCTTTTATTGTGACACTACTGACTTAATTGTTTTTACAGGGCAAAACACTACTAGGTGGAAATAACTGATGATGTTGAAATATTGAGCATTTTATTAAAAGTGACAGATTTCTTCAGGCAGATTGAACAATGCAAGCATGAATAAAATCTGTCTATATTATTATGAGGTAGTGCAACTATGAGTAATTCATTTCTTAGCTATCATCAGAGTAAGAGAAATGAAATTATTTTAAAATCCTAGAATACTCTTAATTAGCCTGACTTTTCTTTTTAGATTATAACGTAACAGCAAAATACATTAAGTTATTTTATTTATTATTTTTAGTGTGCTAAGATCATATAATTAATGACAAAAATCAGAACTGGAAAATAATAGCTAGGTAAATAGACCAAATATTATCTGCAGCCATTATGCAAAACAAATGGGAATATCTAATAGTCTGCCAAAATATGTTATTTCTTTCTGAATTTGAGTATACATTTATTTTTTAAATCTATATTTCCAATTATTAAAAGCTGCTATATATATATATATTTGTTTAAGAATACTTTATTGTATAAAATGAGTTTAAAAATAAAGATCATGAAACATTGTTTTATTTTGAACATTAGAGAGTATGGGTCAGATGGCTATCAGGATAATTATCAAATGTGCAAATTAACCTTCACAAAATATCTGACTTTAAAATGCAGAGGGCTGTGGAAAATGTAGACAGAGTGGAGGTTGGAAAAATGCAGCCTCAGTGATGTTGAAAGTTAATCATTTCTTACTTCAAATGTTTGTTTTATACAGGGTGGCAGATTCTGTTAGGCACAGGGGATTTTCCTGTGAAGAAGGCAGTTGTGATCCTTGAGCTTACAGCACTTATAGCACTGATTCTAGAGGAGAAAACAGATAATTAATTAGGGAATGGGCTTCCCAGGTGGCTCTAGTGGTAAAGAACCCTCCTACCAATGCAGGAGACATACGAGACATGGGTTCGACCCCTGGGTTGGGAAGATCCCCTGGAGGAGGGCATGGAAACTCACTGCAGTGTTCTTGCCTGGTGAATCCCATGGACAGAGCAGCCCAGCAGGCTACAGTCCACAGTGTCACAGAGTCAGACATAACTGAAGTGCCTTAGCGTGCACAGAAGTAGGAAATAGCAACCCATTCCAGTATTCTTGCCTAGAAAATACTATGGACAAAGGATCCTGGTGGGCTACAGTCCATGCAGTTGCAAAGAGTCAGACATGACTGAGTGACTAAACAACAAAATCCTTGGCCATATCTGACCATGAGTAAATATATCAGGGAGTCTGCTATAGACTGAATATTTGGTGGTGATGTAGTTGCTGTCATGCCCGACTCTTGTGACCCAATGGACTGTATCCTGCCAGGCTCTCTGTCCTTGGGATTCTCTAGGTGAGAATACTGGAGCAGGTTTTCTTTCTCCAGGGGATCTTCCCAACCCAGGTCTGCACTGCAGATTCTTTACTGACTGAGCTACAATCAGATTTGTATCCTCCCCACCTCAAATTCATATACTGGCTTCTAACCTAATCCCCAAAGTTGATATTAATATTTCATGCCCGACTCTTGTGACCCAATGGACTGTATCCTGCCAGGCTCTCTGTCCTTGGGATTCTCTAGGTGAGAATACTGGAGCAGGTTTTCTTTCTCCAGGGGATCTTCCCAACCCAGGTCTGCACTGCAGATTCTTTACTGACTGAGCTACAATCAGATTTGTATCCTCCCCACCTCAAATTCATATACTGGCTTCTAACCTAATCCCCAAAGTTGATATTAATATTTTGAGATAAGATCTTTGGGAGACAATTAGGTTGTGAGGGTGGACCCCTCATGGATGAGATTAGTGCCTTCATTATGAATAACAGAGAACTCCTTTACCCCTCCTACCAGGCAAGAATACAAGAAGAGGACCATCTATGAACCAGGAAGTGGGTCTTCACCAGATACTGAATCTGCCAGTGCCTTGATCTTGGATTTCCCAACCCCCAGAGCTGTGAAAAATCAATTTCTTTGGTTTATGAACCACTTAGTCCATGGTATCTTGGGTACAGCAGTCCTAACAGTCTAAGATAGACACCTACTACAGTTCAGGAGAGGGTCAAGAGGGTTCCATTTGGTAGTGATTGAAAAGTGTATATTAAGCTTAAATAGCACAGAATCAGTGTCAATGCTTGTAGCTTAATTATTTAGAAATTCATTCATTGATTAATTCAGTCAGCAAGTATTTATTAGGCAATTATGATGTGCCAGCCACTCTGCAGTATATTTAGAGAAAAAAACAAAATCTCTTTGGTGAGATCTCATTTGTGATGGCCAGGTAAACTGCACCATTTATTTGCAGGTTACCAACTGGCTTATAGGGCTGATTTATATCAATCACTGAATGTTTCTAAGCAGAAAATAGAATGCATTAGCCTTGCAAATACTTCCAAAAATTACTAAGCTCCAAAACTTGCTGTTTGGGGCTTCTGTATTTTGCCATGTCTTATTCAAAATACTGCTTCCTTTCTGTCCGTTTGTCACTTTTTTTCACCACTTAAAACATCAGTTCAGTTCAGTTCAGTTCAGTAGCTCAGCCGTGTCTGACTCTTTGCGACCCCATGAATCGCAGCACACCAGGCCTTCCTGTCCATCACCAACTCCTGGAGCTCACTCAGACTCATGTCCGTTGAGTCGGTGATGCCATCCAGCCATCTCATCCTCTGTCATCCCCTTCTCCTCCTGCCCCCAATCCCTCCCAGAATCAGAGTCTTTTCCAATGAGTCAACTCTTCACATCAGGTGGCCAAAGTACTGGAGTTTCAGCTTTAGCATCATTCCTTCCAAAGAAATCCCAGGGTTGATCTCCTTCAGAATGGACTGGCTGGATCTCCTTGCAGTCCAAGGAACTCTCAAGAGTCTTCTCCAACACCACAGTTCAAAAGCATCAATTCTTCTGCACTCAGCTTTCTTCATAGTCCAACTCTCACACCCATACATGACCACCAGAAAAACCATAGCCTTGACTAGATGGACTTTTGTTGGCAAAGTAATATCTCTGCTTTTCAATATGCTATCTAGGTTGGTCATAACTTTCCTTCCAAGGAGTAAGCGTCTTTTAATTTCATGGCTGCAATCACCATCTTACCTGTAACAAATCAATCAATATGTGCCTTTATTTACCATCAATTCTAAGAGCCAATTCATTGGGAAAAACCCTGACACTGTAAAAGATTGAGGGCAGGAGGAGAAGGGAGCAACATAGGATGAGATGGTTGGATGGCGTCATTGACTAAATGGACATGAGTTTGAGCAAACTCCAGATAGTGAAGGATGAGGAAGCCTGGCACGCTGCAGTCCATGTGGTGGCAAAGAGTTGGACCTGACTTAGTGACTGAACAACTGCTATATGTAGTGCTAATGGCCTTGAGACATGCTTGGAACCCCTCCTCTGCACATTCCAGGACAACAGCAATACTGCATTATATGCTTTGGGGGAGAAAAAAAAATTTAAGACATGGTGTTTTGATTTTTAAGGATCTCATGGCCAAATCTGAAGATATAAGTAATATGTATGACATAAGAAGGGATGTGCATGAATTTAAATGCTGAATTTTGAACTATTCTAAGATTTCAAGAAAAGGAAGACCAGAGGGGACTTGACCTGGGTAGATGGTATTGTGTTGTTAGGAGGAAGAAGGATGGAGATTAGGGAAGAGTTCATGGGGAAAGTTGTGATTTGGCCTGGAATTTGAAGGAAAAGCACTATGATGGATGAGGAAAAGCCACATTGTCTAGGCAAGAGAGGGTAGGATATGAATGAGAACAAGAGAGCAAGAAGCAGTAAGCTGTGTTTGTAGGAATGATGATTTTAGGATGAAGCACACCACTGGAGCAATGTCTTGGGAGTTTACTTGAAAATTAAGTTGTATAGGATAAAGCCAAATTATTAAAGAGTCTGGAAACCAGCCAAATGATTTAGGTAGTCACAGAGGGTTTGAGAGATAGACGGATGTTGATCACTATGTGCAAGAAAGAGAAATCTGGCAGGGGTAATTCAAATAAATAGAACCAGGGAGATTGGGTTTGAATACCAATCTCTTTTCTCATCTGATTCTACTCAGAGATCCTGTGTACACACACTCTCCATGCCAACAAAAGGAAAAAAGCAATGAAACTATTTAGATATTAAGATACCTCAGTGACTGTTGTTTTTTGGCATACTTGAAAGGTTTTTTTTTCCTCATGGCAAAGGGACAGGTGCCTTATATATTTTATATTCATAAATCTTCAGATGCTGGTCACTGAAAAAGTGTCATGTATTAAAGACTTTGATAAAAAAAATTAAAAGCAAGACAGATTTTCATTTTTGGTCAAATAGCAGAATGAATGAAGTACATTTTTGAAAAACATTCATGTTTTCCCCCCTAAGTAGTCTATTTAAGATCAGATGGTATATGGCTAACATCAGAGATCTTATTACTACATGACAAGACTTTTTGTGAGCCCATGGACCGTAGTCCACCAGGCTCCTCTGTCCATGGAATTCTCCAGGCAAGAATACTGGAGTAGGTAGCCATTCCCTTCTCCAGAGGGAATCTTCCCTACCCAGGGATCAAACCTGGGTGTCCCACATGGCAGACAGATTTTTTTTTACCATCTGAGCCACCAGGGAAGCCCATATTCTTTCTATGTGTAGAACAAATAACTTTCTAACCGTATGTGTTAAGTGAGACCTGATCTTTTTTGTATTCCTTAGGAGACTGTGCTTCAAAGGTGATGTGGACATTGGCACATCATGAGTAACTCTGTAATGCAAAATGCCACTGATTGGATTTGTGCAGCCCAGATGTCAGAGGCCACTCAACAAATGGAACATAAAATTGTTGAAACTCATGACAAAGAAGGAAGGACAAAAAGGGATTAATTACCAATTAGGATCTGAGTAAAACATTTGTTTATGATTACTCACATTTTTAAGGGTTATTTAGCTACATTTTAAAAGTCTGGAACCATTACACCATCTTTATTTCTTCTCAAAAATGATGAAAATAGGAAATTATTATTGCAAAGAATATAACTTTAATTTAATATTTCTACATGCATGTGTACTGTAATAATGAGATTTAAATTTTCATTAGGAAAAGATAAAGGAAACAAATTACTGTTAGACATTAATTTACCCCTTTTGTGTATTAAATGAT
>SJYC01039230.1:0-27180 GCA_006408675.1 Madoqua kirkii | reverse complement strand
TTTCTTTGGAGGGAATGATGCTAAAGACAAAACTCCAGTACTTTGGCCACCTCATGCGAAGAGTTGACTCATTGGAAAAGACTTTGATGCTGGGAGGGATTGGGGGCAGAAGAAGAAGGGGACAACAGAGGATGAGATGGCTGGATGGCATCACTGACTTGATGGAAACGAGTCTGAGTGAACTTCGGGAGTTGGTGATAGACAGGGAGGTCTGGCGTGCTGCCATTCATGGGGTCGCAAAGAGATGGACATGACTCAACGACTGAACTGAATTGAACTGAAGGTAGAGAAAGAAAGAGGTTAGCACATATTAGGACTTACTACATCACTTGCACTCCAACTAGAGAGTCACTTAAAATATCAAGAAAAAGTGACTATTCTGAGGTCACAGAGGAACTTTAGACTACTGTCCTGGAATCCCAAATTTCCACTACTCTTCTATAACTTTCTAGAGTAGTCAAATGTGGTGCCCAAACAAAGGCAGTCTATACAACCCAGCCCTTAATTTGTTTTTGTCATGGGATTCTTACTGTCAAGACAAGTTTTTATTTTAAAGGAACATTAAAGGAAATAGACTTGGCTTCTATTTCACCTCCACCTATATTTACCCAGATAACACTTATTTCAAGGCTTTCTTTTGGTGTTTACATACACTCTGTTAAAGGGCAAAGGACACGATCATATTCACTTTGTTCCGTGTCATCACTCAGTTGTGTTGGACCCTATGAACTGTAGCCCACTAGGTTCCTTTGTCCATGGATCCAAGCAAGAATACTGGAGTGGGTAGCCATTCCTTTCTCCAGGAGATCTTCCTCAACCAGGGACTGAACCTGGGTTTCCTGAATTACAGGCAGATTCTTAACCATCCGAGCCACCAGAGAAGACAATTTAGTTACTTAGTCGTGTCTGAATCTTTGCAACCTCATGGACTGTAGCCCCACAGGGTCCTTTGTCCATGGAATTCTCTAGGCAAGAATACTGAAGTGGGCAGCCATTCCCTTCTCCAGGGGATCTTCCTGGCCTAGGGATGAAATCCAGGTCTCCTGCATCGCAGACAAAGTCCTCACCATCTGAGCTATCAGGGAAGCCCCCATACAACTCTTTGTTCTTCAGTCACTCAGTGTGTTCAGCTCTTTGCAACCTCATGGACTGCAGCATGCTAGACTTCCCCATCCTTTACCATCTTCCAGAGTTTGCTCAGATTCATGTTAATTGAGTCAGTGACATCATCTAACTATGTCATCCTCTGTTGCCTGCTTCTCTACCTGTCCTTGATCTTCCCACCGTTAGGGTCTTTTCCAACAGATCCACTCTTTGCATCAGGTGGCCAAAGGATTGGAGCTTCAGCATCAGTCCTTCCAGTGAATATTCAGAGTTTATTTCCACTAGAATTGACTGATTTGATCTCCCTGCTGTCCAACGGACTATCAAGAGTCTTCTCCAGTATTGCAATTCTAAAGCATCATTTCTTTGGCAATTAGCATTCTTTATGGTCCAACTGACATCTGTACATGACTACTGTCAAGACGAGTTTTTATTGGAAAAAGCTGCAAAAACCAGAGCTTTGACTATATGGACATTTGTCTGCAAAGTGATGTCTTTGTTTTTTCATATGCTATCTAGGTTTGTCATAGCTTTTCTTCTAAGGAGCAAGTGTCTTTTAATTACTTGTGCAAGCAGGTACTTTTTAAAATGATTTGAATTATGCATAGAGGAGAAGCAGAAAATACAGGAAGTGTGGTGGTCAGTTGTTGGTGGGATTATGGTTAATTAAAATTTTTTTTCTTCTAAGTTTTCTATTGTAAAATGTGTAATAATTATGATAATACTTTTATTGACATTAGACAATAAAAATGAATTCCATGAGTTTCTGGGTCATTTTTTCCCTAATTCTGTGTTCTGGGAATAATAAATATCCATAGAATATGGAGTGTTTATCTCCACTCCAGCGCCCATGTCTTTTGGCAACAAGAAGCATTCAGTTCTAAAGAGCAGCTGCCAAAGATACCAAAATAGTCATTAATGAGGTTGTACTTAGCCTTCACAATTTCCACTGCAATCTTGAAGACAGCCTTACTTACTCCCAAGATAGCATTTGCTGTCACACATCTGTATTTTGTCATCTCCCATGTAGCCGCATTGTATATCAGATCATTGAGTTCTAATTACATATTTTAACTGGTTTTCAAATAAAGAAGACTTTGGGGTTTTTTTCACCTATTCACAGATTTTATTGTTGTGTCATGCAGCTAGATGAATTGTTGGATTGAAAGTTTCAGCATAGCATTTTGAAAAATATCCTGAAGAGTACAGTGATGGAGAGGCTAGGTATATATCATCTGCATCTGTAACTGGTCAGTATTTTAATTATTCATTTCCAAAAATGGATGCAGTGGCCAGAATGAACCATAGAATCTTAGCAAAGGTCCAGTTCAGTTCAGTTCAGTCGCTCAGTTGCATCTGACTCTTTGTGACCCCATGAATCGCAGCATGCCAGGCCTCCCTGTCCATTGCCAACTCCTGAAGTTCACTCAGACTCATGTCCATTGAGTCCGTGATGCCATCCAGCCATCTCATCCTCTGTCGTCCCCTTCTTCTCCCTCCCCCAATCCCTCCCAGCATCAGAGTCTTTTCCAATGAGTCAACTCTTCCCATGAGGTGGCCAAAGTACTGGAGTTTCGTCTTCAGCATCATTCTCTCCAAAGAAATCCCAGGGCTGATCTCCTTCAGAATGGACTGGTTGTATCTCCTTGCAGTCCAAGGGACTCTCAAGAGTCTTCTCCAACACCACAGTTCAAAAGCATCAATTCTTCAGCGCTCAGCTTTCTTCACAGTCCAACTCTCACATCCATACATGACCACTGGAAAAACATTAGCCTTGACTAGATGGACTTTTGTTGGCAAAGTAATGTCTCTGCTTTTGAAAATGCTGTCTAGGTTGGTCATAACTTTTCTTCCAAGGAGTAAGCGTCTTTTAATTTCATGGCTGCAGTCACCATCTGCAGTGATTTTATAGCTCCAAAAAAAATAAAGTCTGACACTGTTTCCCCATTTATTTCCCATGAAGTGATGGGACCAGATGCCATGATCTTGGTTTTCTGAATGTTGAGCTTTAAGCCAACTTTTTCACTCTCCTCTTTCACTTTCATCAAGAGGCTTTTTAGTTCCTCTTCACTATCTGCCATAAGTATGGTGTCATCTGCATATCTGAGGTTATTGATATTTCTCCTGGCAATCTTGATTCCAGCTTGTGCTTCTTACAGCCCAGCATTTCTCGTGATGTACTCTGCATATAAGTTAAATAAGCAGAGTAACAATATACAGCCTTGACGTACTCCTTTTCCTATTTGGAACCAGCCTGTTGTTCCATGTCCAGTTCTAACTGTTGCTTCCTGACCTGCATATAGGTTTCTCAAGAGGCAGGTCAGGTGGTCTGGTATTCCCATCTTTTTCAGAATTTTCCACAATTTATTGTGATCCACCCAGTCAAAGGCTTTGGCATAGTCAATAAAGCAGAAATTGACGTTTTTCTGGAACTCTCTTGCTTTTTTGATGATCCAGCGGATGTTGGCAATTTGATCTCTGGTTCCTCTGCCTTTGCTAAAACCAGCTTGAACATCTGGAAGTTCACAGTTTACATATTGCCGAAGCTTGGCTTGGAGAATTTTGAGCATTACTTCACTAGCATGTGAGATGAGTGCAACTGTGCAGTAGTTTGAGCATTCTTTGGCATTGCCTTTCTTTGGGATTAGAATGAAAACTGACGTTTTCCAGTCCTGTGGCCACTGCTGAGTTTTCCAAATTTGCTGGCATATTGAGTGCAGCACTTTCACAGCATCATCTTCCAGGATTTGAAATAGCTCAACTGGAATTCCATCATCTCCACTAGCTTTGTTCATAGTGATGCTTTCTAAGGCCCACTTGACTTCACATTCCAGGATGTCTGGCTCTAAGTGAGTGATCATACCATTGTGATTATCGTGGTCATGAAGATCTTTCTTGTACAGTTCTTCTGTGTATTCTTGCAACCTTTTCTTAATATCTTCTGCTTCTGTTAGGTCCATATCATTTCTGTCCTTTATCGAGTCCATCTTTGCGTGAAATGTTCCCTTGATATCTCTAATTTTCTTGAAGAGATCTCTTCAAGAGAATGAGTCTTTCCCATACTGTTCTTTTCCTCTATTTCTTTGCACTGATTGCTGAGGAAGGGTTTCCTATCTCTTCTTGCTATTCTTTGGAACTCTGCATTCAGATGCTTGTATCTTTTCTTTTCTCCTTTGCTTTTCACTTCTCTTCTTTTCACAGCTATTTGTAAGCCCTCCCCAGACAGCCATTATGCTTTTTTGCATTTCTTTTTCATGGAGATGATCTTGATCCTTGTCTCCTGTACAATGTCATGAACCTCAGTCCATAGTTCATCAGGCACTCTATCTCTCAGATCTAGGCCCTTAAATCTATTTCTCACTTCCACTGTATAATCATAAGGGATTGGATTTAGGTCATACCAGAATGGTCTAGTGGTTTTCCCTACTTTCTTCAATTTCAGTCTGAATTTGGCAATAAGGAGTTCATGATCTGAGCCACAGTCAGCTCCTGGTCTTGTTTTCATTGACTGTATAGAGCTTCTCCATCTTTGGCTGCAAAGAATATAATCAGTCTGATTTTGGTGTTGACCATCTGGTGTTGTCCATGTGTAGAGTCTTCTCTTGTGTTGTTGGAAGAGAGTGTTTGCTATGACCAGTGCATTTTCTTGGCAAACCTCTATTAGTCTTTACCCTGCTTCATTCTGCATTCCAAGGCCAAATTTGCCTGTTACTCCAGGTGTTTCTTGACTTCCTACTTTTGCATTCTAGTCCCCTATAATGAAAAGGACATCTTTTTTGGGTGTTAGTTCTAAAAGGTCTTGTAGATCTTCATAGAACCATTCAACTTCAGCTTCTTCTGCATTACTGGTTGGGGCATAGACTTGGATTGCTGTGATACTGAACGGTTTGCCATGGAGACGAACAGAGATTATTCTGTCGTTTTTGAGATTGCACCCAAGTACTGCATTTCGGACTCTTTTGTTGACCGTGATGGCTACTCCTTTTCTTCTAATGGATTCCTGCCCTCAGTAGTAGATATAATGGTCATCTGAGTTAAATTCACCCATTCCAGTCCATTTTAGTTCACTCATTCCTAGAATATTGGCATTCACTCTTGCCATCTCCTGTTTGACCACTTCCAATTTGCCTTGATTCCTGGGCCTGATGTTCCAGGTTCCTATGCAATATTGCTCTTTACAGCATCAGACCTTGCTTCTATCACCAGTCACATGCACAAATGAGTGTTGTTTTTGCTTTGACGCCATCCCTTTATTCTTTCTGGGGTTATTTCTCCACTGATCTCCAGTAGCATATTGGGCACCTACTGACCTGGGGAGTTCCTCTTTCAGTATCTTATCATTTTGCCTTTTCACACTGTCATGAGGTTCTCAAGGCAAGAATACTGAAGTGGTTTGCCATTCCCTTCTCCAGTGGACCACATTGTGTCAGCCCTCTCTACCATGCACGCCCATCTTGGGTGGCCCTACAGGGCTTGGCTTAGTTTCACTGAGTTAGACAAGGCTGTGGTCCTAGTGTGATTAGATTGACTAGTTTTCTGTGATTATGGTTTCAGTGTGTCTGCCCTCTGATGTCCTCTCTCAGCACCTACTGTCTTATTTGAGTTTCTCTTACCTTGAACATGGGGTATCTCTTCATGGCTGCTCCAGCAAAGCACAGCCTCTGCTCCTTACCTGGGATGAGGGGTATCTCCTCACCGCCACCCCTCCTGACAGTGATAGCATTTTGAAAAATATCCTGAAGAGTACAGTGACGGACAGGCTAGGTATATATCATCTGCATCTGTAACTGGTCTGTGTTTTAATTATTCATTTCCAAAAGTGGATGCAATGGCCAAAATGACCCTCAAGAATGTTAACAAAGATCCAGGAGCCTGTGAAAATGTGGGTCTATGAAAGGCTCCTGTTTAAGGCCTTCTTAAGGGATAGGTGAACAACTATGAGCTCTGCCAACTGGGCTGATCCAGGAGTGCCCTTCTCAATAGAGAGGTAACTGAGGCTGGGTAAAATGCCATGCTCTCCAGGGAGCTGCATTCCTTACGATGGTGGCTCTGCTATCAGTGAAGAACACCAACTCCCTGTCCAACTCAGACAGTTGGTCCTAAGGGACTCCCCAGTTATCCACAGGAGCAGGAAGTGGGGGTGCTGCTACCAGCTCCACAAGGTTCTCAGGCAAGGGGCTCATCTTGGAGGAAGCCACATACTCCTGTAATTTGCAAAAAGCCTCTGAGGTCAGGTTTCATCCTTTCCTGAAGGCACCATTTCCTCTTTACCAAGGCAGTATCTGTGGCTGTGGGCTTCCCTCATGGCTTAGTGGTAAAGAATATGCCTGCCATGCAGAAAGCACAGGAGATGAGGGTTCAATCCTTGGGTCAGGAAGACCCCCCTGGAGGAGGGCATGGCAACCCACTCCAGTATTCCTGAGAGAGCTAATTCTTAGGTAAGTTGATAAGGAGTCTAAGGGCCTTCAAGGAGGAGAAAGAGAGAAACTTTTTTTTTCTATATTTCTTCGTCTTAGTCACATAAGACTTTTTTTTCTTCTTAAGCTCTGAGTTGTTATGACAACAATCTATTTTTTCTAAGACTAACTTTCTTTAGCCCAGAGCTAATGATTACACAACAAAACAGCACATCTTGCTGAAGAGCATGTTTTTCCTTAAGCTCTGTACTAATGTACACGATCTCTTGCTTGAGGACATGTTTCTCTTTCTAACCAAGCGATCAAGCTCAAGTTTCCTGCATTGGCAGCTGGATTCTTAATTACTGAGCCACCAAGGAAGCCCATAAATTCTTAAATATTCCCTTATAAAATGAATTGTTCTGTTTGTGATATATTGGTCTAGAAACTAAATCTACTTAGAAAGAAGCTTTGGAATTTACCTTGATGATTGGACTAATTAGATGTAAGATGAAAGTGAAAGTGAAGTGAAGTCGCTCAGTCGTGTCCGACTCTCTGCAACCCCGTGGACTGTAGCCCACCAGGCTTCTACGTCCATGGGATTCTCCAGGCAAGAATACTGGAGTGGGTTACCATTTCCTTCTCTAGGGGATCTTCCCAACCCAGGGATTGAACCCAGGTCTCCCGCATTGCAGGCAGATGCTTTAACCTCTGAACTACCAGGGAAGCCCAATGGGAACATTAAGACTAGACAAATAAAATTTTTTTAAAGTTTTATTGGACTAATCTTGTTGTTTTATGTTTTGGGAGTGGTTCTGATAAGACCTTTCTATTGTTAGTAACCAATTGAAAAGGTATATAGGGCTTTGGCAAGACTAGCAAGTGGGACACTCTCCTGTCCCCTTCTGATGTCTATGTCAGAATCTCTCTCCATCCCTTTTTCACTGTATGGGCTTCCCTGGTGGCTCAGCTGGTAAAGAATCCACCTGCCATGTGGGAGACCTGGGTTCGATCCCTGGATTGGGAAAATCCCCTGGAGAAGGAAATGGTAACCCACTCCAGTATTCTTGCCTGGAGAATCCCATGGACGTAGAAGCCTGGTAGGCTACAGTCCACGGGGTTGCAGAGAGTCGGACACGACTGAGCGACTTCACTTCACTTTCACTTTCATCTTACATCTAATTAGTCCAATCATCAAGGTAAATTCCAAAGCTTCTTTCTAAGTAGATTTAGTTTCTAGACCAATATATCACAAACAGAACAATTCATTTTATAAGGGAATATTTAAGAATTTATGGGCTTCCTTGGTGGCTCAGTAATTAAGAATCCAGCTGCCAATGCAGGAAACTTGAGCTTGATCGCTTGGTTGGGAAGATGCCCTGGAGAAGAAAATGGGCTATAATCCATGGGGTTGCAAAGAGTCAGATATGACATCATGACTAAAAAACAACTCTCTAAGAACATTTTTGTGCTATATCATAGGTTTGGCTATTGTTTTGCTCTCTAATTTTGTCTTTGTTTCTGTTAGCTATGGATTTAATGATGACTTGGAAGGTTTTGTTGGAGAAATGAATCTTGAGGGATTATTTGAAGTAAGACTAGAAAATTGCATTTCTGCTTTCTTAAGCTGGTCAAAATGAAATAATAAGAATAAAAAAATAAGTTGAAAAATATTCAATTTTTTCCACTATCCAGAATTAAATATTTGAAAAATATTTGGAATAATGAGGGAATCTATTCCATCCACATATGGACAATTTGGACTGATGATGATAATGCAATGATTTGCTTGATTGTGCATCAGCTCTTTAGCAAAAAGACAATGAAAGCGTTTTTGTCATTGTACTTGATGCAAACAACTCTTGCAAGAGTTACCAGCTGACAGGCTCATGAATACCAACATCATGGGGATATAACGTGTCATAAGCAAGGCTCAACCCAAGGAAAGGGACATCATAAAGTTCACATTTCAGTGAGTGAAGTAATCTTCTGAATTTTCCCCCATAGTCCACAATGCTCTATGAAGTCATTTCTTCCCCTGATATAACTGAAACTTAGGGCACTTTAGAATATATTATACTCATCAAATCAATTTCTGCACAATGTTTTATTAGCCCTAATGATATTAGTGGAGTGTACATTTAATTGGCATGAGGATTCTGGAAAGTCTAAAGGAAAGGCAGCTCAAAACCACAGAGCTTTTATTTTATTTTTATTTATTTATTTTTTAAATTTATTTATTTTAATTGGAAGTTAATTACTTTACAAAAAAGCTTCTCCATAACATTTTCTTCAGTCATGTGGCACCTGGATATAGTAGGTGGTCAATATAGTTTTAAAATAAATCAAAGCGTATTAAATTTGCATCTTAGTATAAATACAATTGTTTACTTTTTATATGACACCTACTAATAATGAAGTTTCAAAATCTTACATTTAAAAATGTATTCTAAAGGTCCTTTATCAAATGCATTATGTAGAACTTCATAGTGCTTCCATCAGTGTTTGAGTAGGGGAAATTCACATGCCTGAAGTGCTTTTGAGAAGCCATTTAAAAGTTTGGTGCTTTTGAGTTGCCTTTCCTTCATAGCTCAGTTGGTAAAGAATCTGCTTGTAATGCGGGAGACCCCAGTTTGATTCCTGGGTTGGAAAGATCTGCTGGAGAAGGGATAGGCTACCCACTCCAGTATTTTTGGACTTCCCTTGTGGCTCAGCTGGTAAAGAATCTGCCTGCAATGCAGGAGACCTGGGTTCAATCCCTGGGTTGGGAAGATCCCCTGGACAAGGGAAAGGCTACCTACTCCAGGATTCTGGCCTGGAGAATTCCATGGACCATGCAGTCCATTGGGTCACAAAGAGTCGGACACGACTGAGCAACTTTCATATCCAGGTGCCATGCTAGTACCTGTAAAGGAATAGGTCTGATACAACTGTCACCCTCAAGGATTTAGGGTTCTGGTGTTTGCTGCTGGAGCCTAAATCTGCCATTGACAAACTAAATGCCATATATTTGGTTTAGAGACTCAGGGTACAGAGCTCCTTGAAGGTGCAAAAGAGGCTTTGAAATTTGCAAAGTTGTCACATATTTTGAAATTTGAAAGGATGCTTTGAAATTTGCAAAGTTGCCACCTATGTATTTGATATAAATAGTGAAGGATGAGATTTATATGCAGAGAGCTATATAAAACTTCTGAACTGACTTTTAAAGTATTAATCTTGCATAATTTTTCAGTTGAGAACATCAACGATTTGGGAAAACTTCAAGATTACTACTGTACTACTTATGAACAAATAAGATTATATTGTTACATTATGAGATAAAATACACCCCAGTGTGAGTCATTGTTTTCATATATTCTTCAGAAAAGATCTTCATCTTCTTAAGGACAATCTGTTTTACCGGCTTCAATATGATTCAAATTAAGTCGGGTATTTCTCATAAAAGTTCAGGGAATCTCTGTCTTTGCATGCACAGGGACAGATGGCCTCTAGGAAATTCATCCATTGTTAGTAATGGAGGTTGAAATACTAACTATGGAAAAGCAACCTTGAAGTAGTCTTCTGTGTGGAGTGCACTATTTCATATGAATCTTCATGCTGAGTGCAAAACTGCAATGGATTTTGGACACTAATTTTTTATATGGGCAAATTTTAATTGCTCATCCTCTTGATCTTTATAAACTACATAGAGTTTCAAATAAATATGGTTACCATTAACTACTAAATCATAGGAAATTTTTACTTGATTTGATTAAGTGTTAATAACTGGACCTATACATGACTGAAGCTGAAGCTCTAGTATTTTGGTCATCTGATGTGAACAGCCTACTCATTGGAAAAGTCCCTGATGCTGGGAAAGACTGAGAGCAGAAGAAGAGGTGTCAGAGGATGAGATGGCTGAATGGCATCACCGGCTCAATAGACATGAACTTGGGAGGCCTAGCATGCTGCAGTCTATGGGGTTGCAAAGAGTTGGACACCACTGGGCAACTGAACAAACACGACTTCATTGCATATGTATGCACTGAGGTGGAATTGATCCTCTGAAAAATGGACTGCACAGATGCCTAAGTCCAGTTTTCCTACAATGATGATTCATGCAGTTTCACCATTCCAAAGATCACTGAGGTTTCCGTTAGTGCCTATTTGAGAAAGCTCCTGTTCAGAAGATAACGTGAGGCCAAGTTCTGCCATTATCATATGCTATCAAAGGGCCTGAAAAAATTTAAACAAGAAGCTGTCCATTCTCCTAAATAGTTTCTCCAAGGGGCTAAAAGAAAACAGCAGTTGAGGAAAAAAAATCAAAACAAATGTTGGCAATTGCAAAAACATATGTAGGTGATTTCAATAAACAAAGACCAAAGGTAAGTATGCTGTTCATTTCTATAAAAACAAAAAATCCAAAAAAGCCTATATTACCATTTTTCTTAGATGATTTGGTCACTTGACTTGTATTCCAACTTCTATATCAAAAATTTTTTTTTTAGTATTTATGTATGTGTTTGTGTTGGGTCTTAGTTGCCCCATGGCATGTGGATCTTAGTCCCCTGACCAGGGGTTGAACCCACATCCCCTGCATTGGCAGGTGGATTCTTGACCATTGGACCACCAGGGAAGTCCCTATATCAAAAAATTTTAACATATTTTTAGTAACTTCCTTTCTTACATTTATCCTTGTATTATGTTATCAGTTATATACATTATATATATAGGACATTACAAAGTATGTCATATATATGTTATATGCTGTATATATCATGCAATATTCTGTTTATACTCTACAAAAGATATTTAAAACAAAATTCAGATAGCTTTACTTTATATGACTTTTATTGAGTGAGGAACAAATTGTAAACAGGAAGACTTGTTTATGATTATCAGAGGCATTAACAACTCAAGTTAACTTTCCATTACATCCATGAAATAAGCTAGATTTAGCTTTGCTAAATGGCTGAAATGGTTTTGTCTGCCTGGGAGATTTTCAAGTCTGGTCTCCATTAATACACACATGTATATAGAGTCATAGGATATATACTTGGATTCAGACTGCATTTTGAAATATCTCTGTCATCTTCACTAATCATATCTCTTATCTGATGCTGTTGTTAAGAGTAGAGCTTCAGTGGACAAATACCATAAGGACCTGTGGTCAGGGTCAGCCCTGGTATTTCCTCACCAGCACATTAGTATGAGAATGCTAGTCTCATCTTTTGCATCAATGTCTTTAGGTATCTTTGCAATGTTTCTGACATCTACCAACTGCCTGATGTTGAAGAGAAAATGATGGCTTTGGCAAAGCTTTTCTTTAAAAAAAAAAAAAATCAAAATAGAGTAAACATTCTTTTTACTTGTTTTCTTCAGTATACTCTCCCAATTTCTGAAATTTATCAAACATATATTTCCTGCCTGGTTTGACTCTTGTGTTTCAGACTCTCTGTAGTTGCTTCCACATTCTCTCTCCTAAATATAAATTTTCTAAAAAATCTCACTGCTCTTTCAGCCTCACTTAATTAGTCATTTCACCTTTCTCTTATGAGCCATAGAGAAATTGTATCCGAGGTTTGCTCAAGAAAAACAAATCACAATCAAAGCTGAAATTCTAAAGCAAAACAAAAACACCAAAAAAAAAAAAAAAAAGAAGAAGAAAAGAAAAAAAAAAGGAAATGATGAAAATTTCTAAATAGAGGTTTAGAATAAAGTCATTCTGTGTCTAAATCTTGGATCTGTCACTACGTACGTCAGCTTGGGTAAATTACTAAACCAATGAGCCTAAATTTCCTTGTCTTTCTTTAGGATTGTAAAAACTTGGGATGACCTTGTGAAACTTGCCAAACTGTGCTAAAAAAAAAAAAAAAAAGAAGAAGAAAAGAAAAAAAAAAGGAAATGATGAAATTTTCTAAATAGAGGTTTAGAATAAAGTCATTCTGTGTCTAAATCTTGGATCTGTCACTACGTACGTCAGCTTGGGTAAATTACTAAACCAATGAGCCTAAATTTCCTTGTCTTTCTTTAGGATTGTAAAAACTTGGGATGACCTTGTGAAACTTGCCAAACTGTGCTTGGCACCTACCAGCTGCTTCAGTAAAATTCAATATACATTGTTTTTGTCAAGCACCATTCCTGACTCTAGCAAAATGAAGGTGAAAAGATACACTGCTGTCCTCAAGGAATTTACAATGTTACGTTGTTCCCATCATACCCCTGACCCCCTTTTCTTCAAATCAGGTGCCCTCTCAATGGAATACAGGAATGCCGGTGAGTTCTGGTCTTGAAATCTCATGTTGGAGAAGGTCTTGATGTGAGGTTATTGGATGAAAGTTTATGATTTGGAGAACAGTCTATTGATAGAACTATAAGCACAGATGGCCCAGAGCTGTTTTTAGGGACAGATTTCTGAACCATATCCATGGCAGCTGGTTCATATGACATGGCCTTTACCAATGGAAGAAGGAATCAGGTGGCCTGGCTCAATTTCAGCTGGGTGGTGCCCCATGGAATTGGAACAATTTAGCATAAATGTCCTGATTTTTGAAACAGATTGTCCTGTGACAAGACTGCCCTTTTCTTCTCAAGAACAGTTTCATTTGCTACGATGCTGAGCTTGGTTGTGTCTTTCTAGCTCAAACTTAACTTCTGTGTGATTTATCAATGCAGTTTGTGTTTCAGACAGAGATAAAATAAAAATGGAAATTAAAGGCAAATTTTGTTTTAAATATAGCATAATGGGATGTGGGGCCATGGAGCAAATATTTTAACCCTGCCAATGCTGTTTGGTTTAAGTTAACATCATACTCAACATTGCTTTTTGTCCACTGTTACTGTTGGACCATACTTTAAGTGTGAGAACTATAGCTAAATTCATTTCCTGAAGTTTGTTTCCTATTTTGTGGGTATATCTAATTCAAGTCTCGATTCATTTAATTCTAGTCTATTCTGCTATAGTTAACATGCCACCCACCTGGCAGTGTGATGAAATTTTTCAGCACTGCATCAGGTCTAAATGTCATGTTTTCTATTTCTGACCCTCTTCATTTGAGATCAGTGTGTCCTTTCCTGGATTTTCATTGCTCTCTGTTTCCTTCTTTTGCTAGTTACCATTTCAAATCTTGTATCATAAACATATATTCACCTGAAGAAACAGCTCCTTAAGGGCAGACTCTGGATTCAAGTTGTCTATTTCCAATGCTTGGCACAGAAACACAGGACTCGGCACATAGTGGTGATCAAAAGTATTTACTGAATGAGAGAAGGATGGTGCCAGACTTGGACCTGGAAAAATGAGAAAGTTAAATGACTTCCAGAAGTTTATTTTCTTTCTAGAAAGTAGTGATTTGGAGATTTTTCAAGATTTTATTTGAAAATGTCAGTAAGAAGGAAAATCTTTCTAAAAAGAATTGTTGGTTGTAATAGCAAGAGAAGGAATACGGCAAGAAGACCTATAAAAGTGACAAAGCTGAGCCTTTCTAATGGAACACAGGTTTAACTAGGAGGTTGCTGATGGATAAGATTTGGGAATTATTTGACTTAGCAACCAAACAGAGTTCTTTAAAAGAGTGTGCTACGGTATCTTAGTCTCTATAGTGGTTGCTTGTTTTTAGGTCAAAACAAACTAAATCAGCTAGCCCCAGAAATTGACTCCTTAGAAACACTTTTTCAAAATATTTGAAACACTTTCTTTAAAGAGCTGCTTCAACATTTGATGTGATTGTTCCATGTCAACACAAAGAGACCTAAGTTTCTCAGAGTGCTTAACAAAGCCTCACAAAGCAAAAGACCAATAATACCCGACACTTCTCCCACAGAGCAGCTGATGACTGGGCTCGGACTCTCAGCTTAGTGTATTTCTTATCCTTTTTATTAAGGAAAAGACTAAAGGAAATATTTGTCTTAGTGCCTTCACTTTTTTCTCTTTCTTCTATCAGCTCTGGCATGTCACTCTCAAAATGAAGGAATAAAAACTAAAGCCAAAGGCATCTATTTCCCAGAAAATTAGCCAGCATCAGGAAATTTCTAATGATCATTATTAGAAGCTCTAATGCATTCACCAGTTAGAAGAGTGGGATATGGAAGCTGATTCAACTTTACAGCAAGATCCCAATGGAAAAGCCCATTTAAAGAAGAAAAACGTTTTTAAAAAATTATTTGTGTACAAAGATCTGAATGTAAAGGGTACAGGTGGTAAAATTTCAAAGTGATGAACTCAGCCAATGCCCTATTCCAGTTCTGGACCTTATCTGAATCCTCTTTTCTTTATCAGCCAGGATTCTGTCAAGAAAGAGAAACCACATGAGTTAATTTAATAGGACTTGATATGAAAAATCACCAGTCAGATATTAGAGAAGTGAAAAATTAAAATGCATAGGATTATGGATTCACAGAGGGAGTAACTGAAGGAAGTACGTTCACCTCCATGGCTGGGATAGAAGAGTAAATGACCGGGATTATTAAATTTAGATATGTGGAATCTAGAAAAATGGTACAGATGAACCTATTTCCACTGCAGAATTAGAGACAAAGAAGGAGAGAATGGACATGTGGACGTGGAGGGGAAGAGGAGGGTGGGATGAACTGGAAGAGGAGCATTGACATGTGATAGCTATGGGACCCTTCTGGACAGCACAGAAAGCTCAGTTCAGGGCCCTGTGATGCCCTAGAGGGGTGGGATTGTGGAGGCAGTGGGAGGCAGGTCTAAGAGAAAGGGGGTTCGTGTGTACATACAGCTGATAGCTGATCCACTTTGCTGTACTGCAGAAAAAAACACACTATAGTAAAGCAATCATACCTCAATAAAAAAGAAAAAAATTAGAAGTTAATTGGAGAGCTTTGTAGAGTTGGGACCAACACTTGGGAAGAAGAGGGCTTCCTGACTACAACTGGTACCAGCTGGGCACCCAGGGAACTTGGGAGTCCTGAAGGTTACAAGATGAATGAAGTGAAGTCTCAGCTCCGGAGATAACTCACAAGATACTGGGGAAAGTAATCATGTGCATGAAGGCAGCTTGCAAACTACAAAGTGCTGCATAAAAGTGAGTTTATAAATGGTTGTGTGTGTGCTCAGTCGCCTCTGACTCTGTGACCCTATGGGCTGTAGCCACTAGGCTTCCAAGTCCATGGGGTTCTCCAGGCAAGAACACTGGAATGAGTTGCCAAGTCTTCCTCCAGGGGATCTTCCTGACCCAGGGATCAAACCTAAGTCTCCTGCATCTCAGGCATTGCAGGCAGATTCTTTACCCACTGAGCCACCTGGGAAGCCCCTTTAATATTGTTATTTTGGTACATTTTAGATTTATATTTTTCATGACTATTCGAATAAGTTACTCTGAGGCAGCCTGAACTTCATGTTTTCTGTCTGTTTTCACACTTTGTGTTAAATGATGGCATTTGATCTTTGATTTGGAACGTACGATAATCAGCTATAATCCCACGCATCACAGTCAGCTTCTAAATCTACTCACTGGGACCTAAACTTACTAAAAGTAATGAAAACATTTCGGAGCCCCCTCCCATCTGTTTTGGTATTCAAGATTCGTTTATTCTAACTTTCCTGCTAGAGACTCTGTCCTTGATTCTGTGACCTTCTTGGAGAGGAAGCATGGTTGTCGTCATACCTTTTGAGATATTTTAGATGCACTGAGCAGAGAGGAGTCATTGAATACAGGAAAGAAAATGCAAGTTGTGTTACTCAGTTTCTGATTCTACGTTTTCATTTTGTGGGCAGGAATTTGTTTATTACAAACGTGAAGAATCAAAAAACAGTTCATAAAGAGTCTGCAAATTCCTTATCCTTTCAGGTGGAAAATAGCTTCGTATCACTCCTTCTCAGCTCTTCTTGGACACGCTGGTGGCAAAATCATTTATATTTTGGTTGATTAGAAAAGAACATGAAATTTAAGTATGAAATAATGGACACAGGGAGCATTTCCTCTTAATTTAGAATAACAATCGTTTGCTGCCCCTTTTTATCCTAGAAATCAGCTTATTACCATAATGTCACATAATATTCTGCATTTTGTCAGAAAAGAAATATTCTACAAATATCTGCAGCCTGGATCTCTCCCTGTAATTAGCTTCTAATTATGCAACTCACCCTTCTCTCCACTCAAACAGTCCTTGACACTAATTGCATAATATTTCATTGTCAGCAGAATGCGCAACAGTGCTCTCGTCACTGAACGGAAGTTGGATCCTTAATCCAGACCTTTTGTAAAATGAAGAGCATTGATTGGCACCACGGTATTCATAAAGTTTTGGTAGATTTATTGACTATTGTTATAATTAAAATGCAGACATACATTTTAATAATACTTTCTATCAAGTATATTTATATCCTTTCTTCTCAACAATTTGTCTCCTGATTGGCCCCCTATGTCTCTGGTTTTCTCTTCCTTACATCTTAAAACTATAAATAAATGATGCTAAGATTACTTGTGGAGTTTAATAACTATCAGAAGCTAAGAATTATAAAGTCTATATTTAAAATATTTATGGTCTTTTTGCAATTATTTTCATCTTCCCCAAAACAATTCTTTTGATTAATAGTAGTAACATTTAATAGTTAACCATTCTGAATCTTTCCTATATGACAAATAATGCACTAAAATCTTTATGATTATTTCAGTTAATATCACATGATTATGCCAAAGAATGGCAATGCCAAAGAATGCTCAAACTACTGCACAATTAAACTCATCTCACATGTTAGCAAAGTAATGCTTAAAATTCTTCACACCAGGCTTCAACAGTTCATGAACCATGAACTTCCAGTCGTTTAAGCTGGATTTAGAAAAGGCAGAGGAACCAGAGATCAAATTACCAACATCTGCTGGATCATCAAAAAAGCAAAAGAGTTCCAGAAAAATGTCTACGTCTGCTTTATTGAATATGCCAAAGCTTTTGATTGTGTGGATCATCACAAACTGTTAAAAATTCTTAAAGACATGGGAATTCAGAACACCTGACTTGTGTCCTGAGAAATCTGTATGCAGGTCAGGAAGCAATAGTTAGAACTGACATGGACTGACATGGAACAACTGGTTCCAAATCAGGAAAGGAGTATGTCAAGGCTGTATACTGTCACCCTGCTTATTTAACTTATACACAGAGTACATCATGAGAAACACTGAGCTGGATGAAGCACAAGCTGGAATGAAGATTGCTGGGAGAAATAACAATAACCTCAGATATGCAGATGATACCACCCTTATGGTAGAAAGTGAAGAACTAAAGAGCCTGTTCATGAAAATGAAAGAGAGTGAAAAAGCTGGCTTAAAACTCAACATTCAGAAAATTAAGATCATGGCATCCAGTCTCATCACTTCATGGCAAATAGATGGGGAAGCAATGGAAACAGTGAGAGACTTTATATTTTGGGCTCCAAAGTACACTGCAGATGGTGACAGCAGCCATGAAATTAAAAGACACTTGCTCCTTGGAAGGAACGTTATGACCAACCTAGACAGCATATTCAAAAGCAGAGACATTACTTTGCTGCCAAAGGTCCATCTAGTCAAAGCTATGGTTTTTCCAGTAGTCATGTATGGTTGTGAGAGCTGGACTATAAAGAAAGCTGAGTGCCGAAGAATTGACGCTGTTGAACTGTGGTGTTGGAGGAGACTCTTGAGAGTCCCTTGGACTGCCAACCAGTCCATCCTAAAGGAAATCAGTCCTAAACATTCATTGGAAGGACTGATGCTGAATCTGAAACTCCAGTACTTTGGCCACCTGATGCTAAGAACTGATACATTGGAAAAGACCCTGATGCTGGGAAAGATTGAAGGCAGGAGGAGAAGGGGACAACAGAGGATGAGATGGTTGGATGGCATCACCGACTCAATGGGCAGGGTTTGAGCAAGCTCTGGGAGTTGGTGATGGACAGGGAGGCCTGCATTCTTCAGTCCACGGGGTCGCAAAGACTCAGACATGACTGAGACGTGAACTGAAGTTCAGACAGGAACTGAACTGGATGTGGTTATAATAAGACCCTATTAGAATTCCAGTTCTACAGATTAGAAAAACTAAGGTTCAAGCAGATTAAGTAAATTGCTAGAAGATACCCAGTTCAGTCCATGGAGTCAGAAGGAGTCAGGCATGACTTAGTGATTGAACAGTGACACCAACCCAGTTAGCACACAGGAGATCAAGATTCAAATCCGGGTCTTTCTTTCACCAAAATCCATTTTGTAAACTACTGCACTATATGTAATAGAATATGTGGTCAGGAAAAATAAAAGGATCCTTTGCAATTGTAATAGAAGACCAAATGTTTTCAGCAGTAAACCTGAGTTGGATGTAAAATATAAAATAAGACATATGTTAAACAATTGCAAAATAGAGTCTGAAATTCAGAAAAGAGGAATCATTTGAATAGTCCGTTGAGTCAGAATTAGAAACAAAACAAAACAAAACCAAAAAATCCTTTCAGCTTATATTCCTTAGACCTCTGAGGGAATTTTCTTTATTTTCCACCCCTTTGAATTCTCTTGCCTTAGGTATTTGCTTGGTTGACTGTCTCTTTCCCACAAGTCCTTGTTCAAATCTTACTTTTGCAAAATGGCTTCCCCTGATCATACAAATATTACAATTTTGCCAACTCTCCTTCTGCTATTTATCTGTCCTCTGGTCCTAGTCTTCCTTTCCCTAATAGATCAAGCTCGACTTCTTTATTTACCAGCACTAATTACTTTCTGACGTGCACATTTAGTAACTATTGTGTTCCTTGCTGGGGCTTCCTTGGTGGCTCAGATGGTAAAGCATTGTTGTCAGCCTGCTCCCACTAGAATTTAATCTCCTTGAAGCTAAGGATTTGTATTTGTTGTGCTCCCTTATGTACCCCAAGTATAATATCTGGTATAATAGTATAATATTATCTATTATAATAATATAATATTATCTATTATAATAATATAATATAATATCTAGTATAATTATAATATCTGGAAAACTATATACAGCTAGTAAATATTTGTGGGATGAATAATGGTTTAGCACTGAGCTGGAATTTTAAGGGAGTTTATTGCCAGTGGCTTTCATGGTTAAGAACCTGCCTGCAAATGCAGGAGACATAAGAGATGCAGGTTTGGTCCATGGTTTGGGAAGATCTTCTGGAGAAGGAAATGGCAACACACTCCAGTATTCTTGCCTGGAGAATCCCATGGACAGAATAGCCTGGTGGGCTAAAGTCCATGGCATCACAGAGAGTAGGACTTAGCAACTCTGATGATGGAAGTGACTTAGCAACAGCAACACTGCCAGTGAGTTCCAGCGTCTGAAAAGAGAACCATACATGGTCCTAAGCAAAGCCAATCATCATCCCTTCAAATATACCAACAGGAAGAGAGGTGCCAAAGCAATGCAATTTCAGAAAAGGGTCTTCTCTCTGCTTCCTTCAGATGTGGCAGGAAGGTCCTCAATCAGGCTGTCCCCTGAGGACTTCATGCTAATACAGAACAGGAAACCATGCCTCCTTCTCCCACTGGGATACACGCCTCAGGCCACCCCACTCTCCACGGCCCTTCCTCCTCTCTGTCTGTCACGTGGAAGCTTTTTCGGTGATGGAGCTGTTGTTTATCTTTACTGTGGCTTTGTGAGCTTGTTGGGATGATCAGCTTCATCGCTAAGCTAGACCAGTTTATCACTTGCTGGACCATAAGGAGCCACATTTGAAACCCACCAAGAGAACTTCACAGCCTCCAGAGATCTTAAACTCAGAGCACATTTCAGCAACTGGACAAGGCTTTTTGTGTCTTTTATTGAGAGTAGGATAATACATTTTCAGTTGGGCATAGGTATTTGAATAAGAGATGTGCCAGTTTTGAATCTGGATATACAGAAAAAAGAAAGTGTGTGAATGTGGGTGCTGGAGAGGGCGCTGGAGGGTAATTGCTTTAAAAATAAATTGTATTAAAAAGTAAATTTTATTGACAGGAAATATAATCAGAAATTGTAAATATTATAATAGATTTATCACTTACCATAATGTAAATTTCATGTGACCCAACACCTAGATCAGGAATTAAAATTACCAGCATTTCAAGCCCCAGTGCTCTATGCCAGCAACAGCTTCTTACCAACCCAGCAGTGACACTCTCATGGCCTTTAATATCATATGTTACTTTTGTTTATTTTTGGCTTAAATAAATGGAGCTATGTAGTATGGTTGTTTTTTGTTTTTTCTTTGTTTTGGTTTTGTATCTGTAGTTTTTAAAATATTAGGTTTATAAGATTCTTTACGTTGTCTCAAATAGAAACAGTTCTTTTCATTACTGTTTAGCTTTCTACTGAATGAACATACCATATTTTATTTATCCATTCTACCATTTATAAATACTTTGACTTTTTTCAAGTTTGAGACTGTGGAAATATTCTTGTTCATAACTTTTAATGTGCATACACATTTTTACTGGTTGTCTGTCAGGAGTAGATTATAGATTTGCTGAGGCATAGGACATATTATTGTTATTGCTTAGTTGCGTCCAGCTCTTTTGAGATTCCATGGTCTGTAGCCCACCAGGCTCCTTTATCCATGGGGTTCTCCAGGCAAGAATACTGGAATGGGTTGCCATTTCCTTTTCCAAGGGATCTTCCTGACCCAGGGATCAAACCTGTATTTCCTGCTTGGAAGGTAGACTTTTTACCACTGAGCCACCAGGGAAGTCCATAGAATATATACTCCTGCATATATTCAGGTTTGATAGATAAGAGTAAACAGTTTCTTAAAGTGGTTATACCAATTTACACTCCCACCAGCCATGCCTGAGAGTTCTATTATTTTACAATGGTTATAATGTCATTAAATTTTAGCCACTCTAATGAAAGCGAGAGTCCCTTGGACTGCAAGGAGATCCAACCAGTCCATCCTAAAGGAGATCAGTCCTGAATGTTCATTGGAAGGAGTGATGCAGAAACTGAAACTCCGATACTTTGGCCACCTGATGAAAAGAACTGACTCATTTGAAAATTCCCTGATGCTGGGAAAGATTTAAAGTGGAAGAAGGAGAAGACAGAGGATGAGATGGTTGGATGGTATCACTGACTCAATGGACAGAGTTTGAGTAAACTCTGGGAGCTCTTGATGGACAGGGAGGCCTGGGGTGCTGCAGTCCATAGGGTCTCAAAGAATTGGACACGACTGAGCAACTGAACTGAACTGAAGTGAAAGTGTAGTGGCATTTTATTGTGATTCTAATTTTCATTTATCTCCTGAAAAATAAGGATGAGACCACTTCCTTTTTCTGAGGGGCGGGAGAATGTCCCTCCAGTTAGTCTATTTTCCTATTGCATTTTATGTTTCTTTTATTGGTTTGCAAGTGTTCTTATATATGCTGCTGCTGCTGCTGCTGCTAAGTCGCTTCAGTCGTGTCCGACTCTGTGTGACCCCATGGATGGCAGCCCACCAGGCTCTGCCGTCCCTGGGATTCTCCAGGCAGGAACGCTAGAGTGGGTTGCCATTTCCTTCTGCAAATCAGTGCTTTTTAAATATATAAATTGCATATATCTATTCCCAGGCTATAATTTTTCACTTAATGTTATCACTTGGTGAATAGAAAAAGTTAATTTTAATGAATCGTAATTTATCTATATCTTATTTTATGATTTTTGTGTTCTGATTAAGAAATGTTTGATAACCCCAAGGTCATATATGTCTTTTATAATATTTTCCAGAAGCTTTATTATTTTCTCTTTTACATATGGAATCTATTTTCATATTTTATGTAAAATATCATCTTAGTGGTCAAGATTCTTTTTTTCTCAGTTTACATTTAGAGCAGCACTATTGAAAAACACCATCTTTTCCCTATTGCTTTGCAATTCCACCTTTGACAAAAATCAAGTTTTCATATATATGTGTTTCTTTCTATTTTGATTAATTGGTCTAGAGCTTTTCACCAGTACTATCTCATTTTAATATTGTTAATTTATTACTAATTTTGATTTATGGCAGTGCAAATGTTCCAACTTTATTTTCTTCAGGATGATTTTGGCTATTTCCTGGACTTTTGTATATATATTTAGAATCATATTGATATTTTCCATTAAAATTCCTGCTAGGATTTTGATTGACATTTCATTAGTTTTTATGCTTTTTTCTCATATTTTAGGTTATTTATGTATTAGGAATATAGACCTTTATTATAACATATATTGCATGAATGCTGAGTTGCTTCAATTGTGTTTGACTCTTTGCAACCCCATGGTCTGTAGCCCACCAGGCTCCTCTATCAGTGGGAAACTCCAGGTAAGAATACTGGAGTGGGTTGCCATTTCCTTCTCCAGGGGATCTTCCTGACCCAGGGACTGAACCCACGTCTCTCTTTCTTTTTTTTTTTACGTCTCTTATATTTCCTGCATTGGCAGGCAGTATCTTTACCACTGGCACCACCTGGGAAGCCAAATTAATTTTTGAAATCTGTCATCTGTCTTTTGACCTTGCTGTTTGTGATTTTTGGTCATATACTTTAAAATTTCAGTTTGGCTCTCAAATTCTTTCAAGAGTTATTCCCCAAGGAAAATATACAACCATGACTAAAAGAGGCATGTAATCAAGGCACTTCAGTATTACTTGCCTTGCTTGTTACTTTGTGGCGTCTTCATCTATACATTTAGGTCAGTACAATAGTCTTCATTCAGTACATCTAGAATGCAGCCTTCATCTCCCAGAAGCATTTGTGAAATCTGTGCAGAGAACACATCACATGGGCAAATAGCTGTGGAGAGCTAAAGTAATTTTCATTGTGTACTTAGTTAATTCACTCAAGTAGATAAATATTTAGAAGATTATTAGCTTGTTTTATTGAATTTTGGTAGCAAACGTGGATGTGTTCTACTATTACATAATATGCTTCTTATGAAGGAAGTACTTTAAAGAATACAGTTGAGTCCTTAAGAACTGTACAATGCATTGGATATTTGTGCTTCAAACTATTGAGATGTAAATACAATGTTTATTACATCAAAACAACTGACTTTTTTCACTCAACTTTTAGAGTGGATTTAATGAAACCAGTTTCCTGTGTTATTCTTTTGACAATTCTTATGTATGCATGCTACTGCCTTATCTAAGTAATTCAATACATTCTTTCCTGTGTTCTTCTCTGCCAATTAATTGTCTAAATGCCAATTCAAACTTCAGTTAATATATTAGAACCCTGCACTTCAATTTTTGAATTCCATGTAAAGCACTTAGAACTGTGAGAGAATTGGCATTGAGCAGGCAAATTGATTTAAACTGATCCCAGAAGAATCAGGAGCAATGTGAACTTTAGAAAAATTATTTAGAACCTCCTTTTTAAGCATGTGTTTCCATTCGGTTACAAAACATAACCACTGTCATTATAGACATTTTGAAAAAGAAAGAAAAAGATGAAAAAAATCCTTCTGGTTCCAACACATTTAAACACAAAGGGTGTTGACATTTTGATGTAGCTTTCTATCACAGTTGTTTTAGTCGCTAAGTGGTGGTTGACTCTTTGAGACTCTGTGGACTGTGGCCCACCAGGCTCCTCTGTCCATGGGATTTACCAGCCAAGAATTTTGGGTTGAGTTGTCTTTTCCTTCTCCAGGGAATCTTCCCAATCCAGGGCTCGAACTGCACTCTCCTGCTTGGCAGGTGGACTTCTTACCACTGGGTCACCTGGAAAGCCCCCATATATAGTTACACGCATATATATTATTTTATATTTCTCCATTTATAATACAATATCATATTTTATTTCACTAGATGTAAAACAACTTACATGTCTATATTTTTTTAATATTTTAAATTGAATTCACTTTTTAATTGAATGCAGTCTTCTCATTTGAATCTTTAAATAGTTACAGGAGAGAGAAAAGTATAGTTAAAAAATTTTTAATCAAATAAGTTAATTAGGAAAGTTAATTTCTATACTTTATTTAGGCTCATGTGATATTATTAAAAATACAAAATGTAGAAATGAATGGTTGGCATATTTTTCCTTAGTAGTTAATGGTAATATTTACTTTTCTAGGGTGCATATATTTATGCTGCTGCTGCTGTTGCTGAGTCGCTTCAGTCGTGTCCGACTCTCTAATGCAGTCTTCTCATTTGAATCTTTAAATAGTTACAGGAGAGAGAAAAGTATAGTTAAAAAATTTTTAATCAAATAAGTTAATTAGGAAAGTTAATTTCTATACTTTATTTAGGCTCATGTGATATTATTAAAAATACAAAATGTAGAAATGAATGGTTGGCATATTTTTCCTTAGTAGTTAATGGTAATATTTACTTTTCTAGGGTGCATATATTTATGCTGCTGCTGCTGTTGCTGAGTCGCTTCAGTCATGTCCGACTCTCTGTGGCCCCATAGACAGCAGCCCACCAGGCTCCCCTGTCCCTGGGATTCTCCAGGCAAGAACACTGGAGTGGGTTGCCATTTCCTTCTCCAATGCGTGAAAGTGAAAACTAAAAGTGAGGTCATTCAGTTGTATCCGACCCTCAGCAACCCCATGGACTGTAACCTTCCAGGCTCCTCCATCCATGGGATTTTCCAGGCAAGAGTACTGGAGTGGGGTGCCATTGCCTTCTCTGGTATATATTTATACTAGTTCTCAAATCTCAATCATTTTTGTTTAGTTCATATACTTACTAATTTCTGTGTAATAGCATCATTTATTCAAGGATGTATGTAGAATAAGCTGTTGTCAAATTCTGCTTATACAGATTTTACCAACTGCCATAATTCAGATTCTTGTCACCAAGTTTTAATTAGAATGATATTCTTCTAATTTGTTTTCATGATACACTGTGCACTCAATTGCCAGATGAATCTTAAAATATACCTTTCATAATAACTTTTGCTGTTATAATTCTTAGGGGCCCATTACTTATTGGGTAAAGTCCACTCCGAATTCTGAATATCGTCTGCTTCTGACATCAGTCTAACTTCTTGGATTTCTCCTATGTTCATTGTTTCACTACATAATCTCCCATTTGTGCTTCATTTGGCTTGTTACTTAGCAGCTTAGAATGCCCTTTCACTGTTCATTTCTACCTTTAAATATTTAATGTCACTTAACATCTCAGTTCTTTTATGAAGTTTTCTTTATGAGCCTGTAGCATTTGTGAACATGCTTTTACCTCATCCTCAGTGGTTTACCTGATGTTTTGGTGGTAAAGAATCTACCTGCCAATGAAAGAGACATGGGTTCAATCCCGGGTTGGGAAGATCCCCTGGAGGAGGAAATGGCAACCCTCTCTAGTATTCTTGCTTGGGAAGTCCCATGGACAGACAGCCTGGCAGGCTATAGTTCTTTGGTTTGCAGAGACAGACGTGACTTAGCAACTAGACATCAACATAATCATATGTAACATTAGGTGACCTTATTTGGCAATATCACTTATGATATGAGGATATCACATTTAATCTATAATTGTTCATGTATTTAACATAGTAACCTGAGGGTTATAGAAATATTAAAGTGATCCACAATCTTGGTAAATGTACCATCTTGACTTTTCAAAAATTCTCTACAAAGTTTCTTTGCCAAGAAAAAAAGATTTGGTACTCTCCAACTCTCAAGGAGTGTCCCTTACATGGCCAAGGCTGACTGACAGAAGTGGCCACCTTCTACATCTTATCTACACACTGCAGCTCTTTACCCTTAGCCTGGTTGTAGAAATGGGCATCACGGGTCATCAAAATGGCAGCCCACTCCAGTGTTCTTGCCTGGAGAATCCCAGGGATGGGCGAGCCTGCTAGGCTGCCGTCTATGGGGCCACACAGAGTCGGACACGACTGAAGTGACTTAGCAGCAGCAACAGCAGCCCCATAACCAACTTTAACCACGGGCACAGTGTTTTTGAATACATAATAGTCCATCCATCACATACACCTAGAAAGTCCTTGTTAAGACACAGGCTATTACAGTTTGTGAAGATTCAGTTCAGTTCAGTCACTCAGTCGTGTCCGACTCTTTGCGACCCCATGAACTGCAGCATGCCAGGCCTCCCTGTCCATCACCATCTCCCGGAGTTTACCAAAACTCATGTCCATTGAGTCAGTGATTATCAGTTGTTAAAACTCAGAACAGATATATCTCAGTTATAAGAAATGAATGTGATACTCATATTTTAGGAGCAGTTGGCTGGAAGATTTTATACCACATTCTATTTTCTGACAAAGTATAAAATGATGCAACTTTAGTTGAATGAATAAAACTTTAAATTTATTGTAGCACATTTCTTGTGAAAGTTCAAAGCACTCTGCAGTCTATAATTTCATTCATCTTGACACAAACCCTCTAAGGTGGTAATTGTAATTCCTTCCGTAGCTTCTCAGATTCTTCAATTTAATAGGAAAAGAGCTGACAGGATTGGAAAACAAATAAGGCTTGGTAACGGATATTTGGTAGAAGGAGAAAGAATTCTGAGTCACCAGTGGAATTAACAGATACGGAAGCTATGCTAAATAAAAATCCTAGAAGAGACTGACTTTAAAACTAAATGATATTTTATATATATTGGACAATGTATAAATATTAGAAGTATAACTTCAATTTTCTAAAACCTAACACTATGATATCAAATGTCCTTTCATTATTGATTGCAAAGGAAAAAGAAGAAACAATAGTATGGCAGGATTGTGTTGTAAAATATTAGCTCAGTCAGTAAAGAATTTGCCTGCAGTGCAGGAGACCCGGGTTTGATCCCTGGGTTGGGAAGATG
>SJYC01039229.1:0-11218 GCA_006408675.1 Madoqua kirkii | reverse complement strand
TGCCTTATCTAAGTAATTCAATACATTCTTTCCTGTGTTCTTCTCTGCCAATTAATTGTCTAAATGCCAATTCAAACTTCAGTTAATATATTAGAACCCTGCACTTCAATTTTTGAATTCCATGTAAAGCACTTAGAACTGTGAGAGAATTGGCATTGAGCAGGCAAATTGATTTAAACTGATCCCAGAAGAATCAGGAGCAATGTGAACTTTAGAAAAATTATTTAGAACCTCCTTTTTAAGCATATGTTTCCATTCGGTTACAAAACATAACCACTGTCATTATAGACATTTTGAAAAAGAAAGAAAAAGATGAAAAAAATCCTTCTGGTTCCAACACATTTAAACACAAAGGGTGTTGACATTTTGATGTAGCTTTCTATCACAGTTGTTTTAGTCGCTAAGTGGTGGTTGACTCTTTGAGACTCTGTGGACTGTGGCCCACCAGGCTCCTCTGTCCATGGGATTTACCAGCCAAGAATTTTGGGTTGAGTTGTCTTTTCCTTCTCCAGGGAATCTTCCCAATCCAGGGCTCGAACTGCACTCTCCTGCTTGGCAGGTGGACTTCTTACCACTGGGTCACCTGGAAAGCCCCCATATATAGTTACACGCATATATATTATTTTATATTTCTCCATTTATAATACAATATCATATTTTATTTCACTAGATGTAAAACAACTTACATGTCTATATTTTTTTAATATTTTAAATTGAATTCACTTTTTAATTGAATGCAGTCTTCTCATTTGAATCTTTAAATAGTTACAGGAGAGAGAAAAGTATAGTTAAAAAATTTTTAATCAAATAAGTTAATTAGGAAAGTTAATTTCTATACTTTATTTAGGCTCATGTGATATTATTAAAAATACAAAATGTAGAAATGAATGGTTGGCATATTTTTCCTTAGTAGTTAATGGTAATATTTACTTTTCTAGGGTGCATATATTTATGCTGCTGCTGCTGTTGCTGAGTCGCTTCAGTCATGTCCGACTCTCTGTGGCCCCATAGACAGCAGCCCACCAGGCTCCCCTGTCCCTGGGATTCTCCAGGCAAGAACACTGGAGTGGGTTGCCATTTCCTTCTCCAATGCGTGAAAGTGAAAACTAAAAGTGAGGTCATTCAGTTGTATCCGACCCTCAGCAACCCCATGGACTGTAACCTTCCAGGCTCCTCCATCCATGGGATTTTCCAGGCAAGAGTACTGGAGTGGGGTGCCATTGCCTTCTCTGGTATATATTTATACTAGTTCTCAAATCTCAATCATTTTTGTTTAGTTCATATACTTACTAATTTCTGTGTAATAGCATCATTTATTCAAGGATGTATGTAGAATAAGCTGTTGTCAAATTCTGCTTATACAGATTTTACCAACTGCCATAATTCAGATTCTTGTCACCAAGTTTTAATTAGAATGATATTCTTCTAATTTGTTTTCACTGATACACTGTGCACTCAATTGCCAGATGAATCTTAAAATATACCTTTCATAATAACTTTTGCTGTTATAATTCTTAGGGGCCCATTACTTATTGGGTAAAGTCCACTCCGAATTCTGAATATCGTCTGCTTCTGACATCAGTCTAACTTCTTGGATTTCTCCTATGTTCATTGTTTCACTACATAATCTCCCATTTGTGCTTCATTTGGCTTGTTACTTAGCAGCTTAGAATGCCCTTTCACTGTTCATTTCTACCTTTAAATATTTAATGTCACTTAACATCTCAGTTCTTTTATGAAGTTTTCTTTATGAGCCTGTAGCATTTGTGAACATGCTTTTACCTCATCCTCAGTGGTTTACCTGATGTTTTGGTGGTAAAGAATCTACCTGCCAATGAAAGAGACATGGGTTCAATCCCGGGTTGGGAAGATCCCCTGGAGGAGGAAATGGCAACCCTCTCTAGTATTCTTGCTTGGGAAGTCCCATGGACAGACAGCCTGGCAGGCTATAGTTCTTTGGTTTGCAGAGACAGACGTGACTTAGCAACTAGACATCAACATAATCATATGTAACATTAGGTGACCTTATTTGGCAATATCACTTATGATATGAGGATATCACATTTAATCTATAATTGTTCATGTATTTAACATAGTAACCTGAGGGTTATAGAAATATTAAAGTGATCCACAATCTTGGTAAATGTACCATCTTGACTTTTCAAAAATTCTCTACAAAGTTTCTTTGCCAAGAAAAAAAGATTTGGTACTCTCCAACTCTCAAGGAGTGTCCCTTACATGGCCAAGGCTGACTGACAGAAGTGGCCACCTTCTACATCTTATCTACACACTGCAGCTCTTTACCCTTAGCCTGGTTGTAGAAATGGGCATCACGGGTCATCAAAATGGCAGCCCACTCCAGTGTTCTTGCCTGGAGAATCCCAGGGATGGGCGAGCCTGCTAGGCTGCCGTCTATGGGGCCACACAGAGTCGGACACGACTGAAGTGACTTAGCAGCAGCAACAGCAGCCCCATAACCAACTTTAACCACGGGCACAGTGTTTTTGAATACATAATAGTCCATCCATCACATACACCTAGAAAGTCCTTGTTAAGACACAGGCTATTACAGTTTGTGAAGATTCAGTTCAGTTCAGTCACTCAGTCGTGTCCGACTCTTTGCGACCCCATGAACTGCAGCATGCCAGGCCTCCCTGTCCATCACCATCTCCCGGAGTTTACCAAAACTCATGTCCATTGAGTCAGTGATTATCAGTTGTTAAAACTCAGAACAGATATATCTCAGTTATAAGAAATGAATGTGATACTCATATTTTAGGAGCAGTTGGCTGGAAGATTTTATACCACATTCTATTTTCTGACAAAGTATAAAATGATGCAACTTTAGTTGAATGAATAAAACTTTAAATTTATTGTAGCACATTTCTTGTGAAAGTTCAAAGCACTCTGCAGTCTATAATTTCATTCATCTTGACACAAACCCTCTAAGGTGGTAATTGTAATTCCTTCCGTAGCTTCTCAGATTCTTCAATTTAATAGGAAAAGAGCTGACAGGATTGGAAAACAAATAAGGCTTGGTAACGGATATTTGGTAGAAGGAGAAAGAATTCTGAGTCACCAATGGAATTAACAGATACGGAAGCTATGCTAAATAAAAATCCTAGAAGAGATTGACTTTAAAACTAAATGATATTTTATATATATTGGACAATGTATAAATATTAGAAGTATAACTTCAATTTTCTAAAACCTAACACTATGATATCAAATGTCCTTTCATTATTGATTGCAAAGGAAAAAGAAGAAACAATAGTATGGCAGGATTGTGTTGTAAAATATTAGCTCAGTCAGTAAAGAATCTGCCTGCAGTGCAGGAGACCCGGGTTTGATCCCTGGGTTGGGAAGATGCCCTAGAGAAGGAAATGGCAACCCACTTCAGTATTCTTGCCTGGAAAATCTCATGGACAGAGGAACTTGGTGGACTGTAGTCCATGGGGTCGCAAAGAGTCAGGCACAACTGAGCGACTAAGACGCAATAACCCTAATGAGCACACTATAGAAATACTTAAGCATTTTTGTTGCTGTAAGATGAATCTAATTATGATTTTCTAGTGAAATTTTAATTTAATCTGAATGTATAATACAGTTTAAAGATTTTCCCACTGAAACTCTGACACTTTATTGCACTCAATTTGACCTACTTTTATGGATTATGGATGAAAAACCTTTCAGTGAGGTAGACCTCATGTAAGCATCTTGGATTGGATCAAATTTGTGTCATCAAGTATCAAAAATACATTATTCATTCAATATATACTTGGGGCTTCCCAGGTAGCTCTACTGGAAAAGAACTCACTTGCCAGTGCAGGAGACAAAGGAGACATGAGTTCGATCCCTGGGTTGGGAAGATCCCCTGGAGAAGGGAATGGCTATCCACTCGAATATTCTTGCATGGAAAATTTCATGGTGGACTATAGTCAGTGGGGTCACAAAGGATTGGACACAACTGAAAGACTAACATATACATATTTATTTTCATTCAATATATACTTGGGGCTTCCCAGGTAGCTCTACTGGAAAAGAACTCACTTGCCAGTGCAGGAGACAAAGGAGACATGAGTTCGATCCCTGGGTTGGGAAGATCCCCTGGAGAAGGGAATGGCTATCCACTCGAATATTCTTGCATGGAAAATTTCATGGTGGACTATAGTCAGTGGGGTCACAAAGGATTGGACACAACTGAAAGACTAACATATACATATTTATTAAATGTCTGTCATGTATAACTACCAACTCTTATATAATCTCTTGGAATGAAAACCTCAGTCAGAAATAAAATGACTTGGAGACTTATACGTCTACATCTTCAAATGTAATATTGGACCCTGTAAGTACTTTGTCTCATTAGTAAACTAGGTAGGAAAAGAACTGTGGAGTTTTGCTTTGTTTTTTAACTTAAAGGATTTGTCAAGAACAAGTGAGATAATTCATGTAATTTTGAAATTCTAAAACTATAAATTCTAGTTTTAATTTACTCCATTTTTTATGAAGCATTAGATCAAGACAAATGAATTCAGATAATGATCTCTGTTTTCTTACAGTATTTCTCCATAGAAAATAAACAACCAATAATTTCCCAAGTATATAGCAAAAAAAGAAAAAAGTAATCAAGTGGTAATTTTTGTTTGGCTTCCCAGGTATCTCAATGGTAAAGAATCTGCCAACCAAAGCAGGAGGTGCAGGTTCAATCTCTGGGTCCAGAAGACCCCCTGGAAAGGGAAATGACAATCCACTCCAATATTCTTGCCTGGAAAATTCCATGGACAGAAGAGCCTGGCGGGATATAGTCCATAGGGCTGCAAAGAGCTGGACATGACTGAGTATGCAATTTTTGTTTAGCTCACATAGTTATTTAAGAAAAGACCTGTGTCCTGTTTTTGAATTCTCTTTGCTCAAATTCTTGACAGAAAGGAAGTACTCAGTAAGTGTTTTTTAAGTTTAATATATTAAAAAGTTCTTAGCAGATGACAGAAACTCTCAGCAATGAGCCAAAGGGTTCTGACAAAGCCAGCCTGACCATCAGAGTCATAGATATTAGAAATCATAACCACAATCATGATTCTGCAACAGTGAGTATTTTAATAGTATGATAAGGTTGGCGCAGTCATAATAAATGACAGAAGATACTGGAATGTAGAACAATTAACTGGTGTGCTAAGTGTGCCTGGGCAATTACTAGAAAGCTGAAGAAAGCTGAGCAGTAGAGTGCCTCACCCTTCATATCCTTGAAGAATGGTATCTTACAGTCTACAGGGCAATGCAGAATTCTTAGATGAGCCTTGACAGAGAAACCAAGATAAATACACTCCATAACAATGAATTCATACATAAGCCTAGAGAATTAAAAACATCCTTCAGTTGACAAGCAAATAATACATTGAAACAGAGGCAGAAGTTTATGTATCTCCATGTGAAGTTCACATGAAAAGTCCAACAAAAATGAAATTCTGAGGTGTTCCCCGTGCACATGACATCTGGAAGCTATGTTCAGGTACACAAATATCTGTGAACCTAGGTACACAAATATCTGTGTACACAAACTGTATCCATGAACTCTGAATACAGGACAGTATCACTGTGGAGTATGCATGTAAAAATACGCTGGCAAATTCATTTTCTAAAGATAAATCTTTTGAAAATCAAAACACTATGTCTATTGCTATGCTTTCAATATTAGTTCTGAGATTTCATTTTTCTAAATAAGTTGATGCCTAGTTCTCTGCAGTAAAATAAGGCCTTTTTCAAATGGAAATATATTTCTCCGTGTATAAAATAAACAATTAGTATTAAGTGTTTGACTCAGTAACCTCTGACTTACATTTTAATTCTACATGTAGAAGTAAGTCCATGTTATCTAGCATGACTGTCAACATCCTCTGCAACATACTCAAGCAGGTATTTCCAGCTCATTTCCCAACACTTACTGCTCTTTTGCCATATTTTTTCTGTCCTCCAGAACCAGCTTACAATTTAACAGCTTTAATCAAAGCTCCCTTAACAAAAATGGAAAACTCAAACAAACAACAACAATAAACAGGATCAGACACACAGCATATGCTATATAAGCTCTTCGACATGGCATTTGACTTGTGGTTGCACCTGTACTGGTTTCAGCCTCCACATTCTGACTTCATTTTGAGTTGTAATCAACCATGTTAAGAAGAAACTGAGTTAGAGTTGACAAGATATTAAGAAATATCTCTTAGGAAAGTTCTCTATAGGATGAAAAATACATCGATACAACCAGACATCAGTTCTTCAGAAACAGGAAACCAGTGACGTGAGATGCTATGTACAGAATGAGAATGTTACTTACGGGAATCAGATTTAGATACTTTCAGAGACATTGTGGTGCTAGAAATGATAGGAACTGGACTCTTGCTTGGTATGGCTATCAGGTTTCCAAGTCTGGGTGACAGGGAGAATTGTGTTGCCTTTTATGGAAGTAAGAAATTGAGGAAGAGGAGACCATTTGGTGGAAAGGATTTGATCTTCTGTCTGGACAATCAGGGAGAAATGGAAGCTGGAGTTTGGGAAAGATGGCATAATTATGTATTTCTAAATCAAAAAGGTTAATCCCCTAAGTGAGTACCAGTTAACCGGGACCTAAGTTTTGGAACACTGCTTTAGCTAAAGGCAACAACAAAATAGAATTACTTCTGGAGGACCCACATTATAAAATACACCCATTAACATTAATAACTGAGAATAGAAGAAACATATATCTTAAGAAAAAACTACAAGACTGTAAGAACACTCTATAATTACTTTCAAATGGATGAAGAATGAAATTTGTTGTTTTATATTGTGATTTTATTTTGTAGACTCTGATGCTGGAAGGGATTGGGGAAAGGAGGAGAAAGGGATGACAGAGGATGAGATGGCTGGATGGCATCACCAACTTGATGGACGAGTTTGAGTGAACTCTGGGAGTTGGTGGGGAGGCCTGGTGTGCTGCAATTCATGGGTTTGCAAAGAGTCGGACACGACTGAGCGACTGAACTGAACTGAACTGAATGAGATTGAGACCCAGGTTTGATATCTGAATCAAGAAGATCTCCAAGAGAAGGGAATAGCTTACCCACTCCAGTATTTTTGCCTGTAGAATTCCATGGACAGAAGAGACTGGTGGGATACAGTTCGTAAGTCACAAAGAGTAAGACATGACTGAGAGACTGTCATTTTCACAATGAGGTTGAAATGTTCCCTCTTCGTATGTTCTTATGTGGTTATGAGCAATCCACCTACCTTCTTTTCCTTTTCTTTCTTTTTTCTTCCTCCTTCCTTCCTTCCTTCCTTTCTCTTTCTTCCATCTATTTAAATCTTTTGATCATCTTTGGCTTCCTTCTTTTATAATTAAGTTGTAAGTAAACACAGTTTTAAATGGCAAACTCTATAAAATATTTGTATTCTACAAAATTAAATTTGAAAAAGTTGATGTTTCTCAGGTAACATGTGTTTAGGGATACTCTGTTGAGAGCTGATGCAAGATCATCCATCAGGGACTGGGCTTCACTTTCATTATGGTGTGGTCCCTGCCTTCAGGCTTGCAAGCTGACTGATGCATCTCTAGGTATCAAACCATATTCCAGGCAGAAAGATAGGAGAAAAGTGAAGGACCAAAGGCATGTGACATCCTAATTTGGGTTGCTTTTATCTGGCCATCCTACCCAGGATGAGTCTGCTTGTATCTTGTCCAGCACTGGGTCCTGTGACATCCCAAACTGCTAGAGAATCTCAGGTGGGGCTAGGGTATTTTCAACACGTCTTTTGCTGCTCCGGAATCTTTTATTAAAGAATAAGATAGCATCAGACAGGCAACCGAAGTTGATAGTACTATATTTATGCATATATATATTTATGCAAATATATATCTAAAGGAAGTTCACCACAGAATACTTTATAATAGAAAATTAATCAGGAAATGAAATTAGCCAATTTTGCAGTGCCTATCACATTGAATTTTATCCTATTAAAATTGCACTTAAAAGATTACTTAATGATTTGGGAAATATTATAATAAATGTAAAATGACACAACAAATAACAAAATCACTATTTTGTTTAAAAAAATCCTACTTTTTCATGTTTATAAACAAGTGCAGCAAGTTTGTTAATAGTATTTATAACTAGAAAAATAAAGTCAAATGGTAGTTTTTTCTGATTTTGTTAATTTTCTTATTTTTTCCAATGAACTTGGAATACATTTGTCCGAAAAAAACTCAGTATATAAATTAAACTTAAAGCAGTGACAAAACTAAATATTGGTGGAGTGGGGTATACCCTTTGGTGTCATTGTTAAGTATTAAAAGGAGAAGAATGGGAAAAAGTTTCACACTTGTGTCTTGCCCACCTATTATTTTCTTAGATTTCCATGGCATTCAGTTCAGTTCAGTCACTTAGTTGTGTCTGACTCTTTGCGACCCCATGCACACAAGATTTCCTTGCCCTTCACCATCTCCCAGAGCTTGCTCAAGTCGATGATGCCATTCTACCATCTCACCTTCTCTTGTCCCCTTCTCCTCCCACCTTCAATCTTTCCCAACATCAGGGTCTTTTCCAGTGAGTCAGTTCTTTGTATCAGGTGGCCAAAATATTGGAGCTTCAGCTTCAATGAATATTGAAATTCTTCCAATGAATACTTGGGGATGATTTCCTTTAGGATGGACTAGTTGGATCTCCTTGTAGTCCAAGGGACTCTCAAGAGTCTTCTCCAACACCACAGTTCAAAAGCATCCATTCTTCGGCGCTCAGCTTTCTTTATGGTCCAGCTCTCACATCCATACATGAGTACTGGAAAAACCATAGCTTTGACTAGACAGACTTCTGTCGGCAAAGTAATGTCTCTGCTTTTTAATATGCTGTCTAGGTCGGTCATAGCTTTTCTTCCAAGAAGCAAGAGTCTTTTAATTTCATGGCTGCAGTGATTTTGGAGCCCAAGAAAATAAAGTCTCTCACTGTTTCCATTGTCTCCCCATCTATTTGCCATGAAGTGATGGAACCGGATGCCATGATGTTAGTTTTCTAAATGTTGAGTTTTAAGCCAACTTTTTCACTCTGCTCTTTCCCTTTCATCAAGGGGATTTTAGTTCCTCTTCACTTTCTGCAATAAGGGTGGTACCATCTGCATATCTGAGGGTATTGATATTTCTCCCAGCAATCTTGGTTCCAGCTTGTGCTTTATCTAGCCCAGCATTTCACATGATGTACTCTGCATATAAGTTAAATAAGCTAGGTGACAATATACAGCCTTGACATACTTCTTTCCTGATTTGGAACCAGTCTGTTGTTCCACGTCCAGTTCTAAGTGTTGCTCCTTGACCAGCATTCAGATTTCTCAGGATTCAGGTAAGGTGGTCTGGTATTCCCATCTCTTTCAGAATTTTCCACAGTTTATTTTGATCCACACAGTCAAAGGCTTTGGCATAGTAAATAAAGCAGAAGTAGATGTTTTTCTGGAACTCTCTTAGAAGTTACATATTCTCAGGGAATAGCAACAAATGGATATGTATTCAACTTGGCTCCAATGCTTATTGATATCCATTATCCAAGAGCTTTAAGATACAGAATGGGTTTGTTTTGCAGGAGGAGTAGAAGTTTGGAAGAGGTGTCACCTCAGCAGGACACAGTGGGTTTGGTGGCAAGAGGTCAAAAGGGCATAAGGTTACCTAAGACATTTGAATATTTATGTAGGCAACCATTTATTAGACACCTCTTCATCTTTCTTTTATAGGAAATAGTCTAGTCTCTGGTACATACTAAGCATTACAAGTGTTTGTTGAATTAATCAATTAATGAATGAATGTGGGAGGCCCTCTCTAGGATCTGAGATACATATTTAAGTACAGGACATCAAATGAGGAGAGGCAGAAAAAGCAGATTGAATTGTTCTCATGACAGATGTAGCTAAAAAAATCCCTTTATAAAGGATGCCAAATAATTCGAGTATAACAATGGCGCCAACCTTTGCTCCAAAGGATAACAAAGTCATTGGAGAACAACAGTCTCTGCCTCGGAATGGTGAGGTAGATTTTCCATATGACCTGGTTGCCATGGACTCTACCTACTCAGTAGTACAGATTCAACTAGGTATTGAATTAAAGCCAATTTTGCCTGCAAGAGCAAGCTTAAGAGAGATCTAGTTTATTTCACAATTTTTACCTGACTCTAAATTACGTATTCTAAATGAATTTTCTCTCCAACTTTTTCTGAGTAGACTTTTATAAATCTACAAATTATTAAGGGAACCACTAATTATTTCATTTGTATGTTTTTTTTTAAATTTTATTTTTACTTTATTCTACTTTACAATACTGTATTGGTTTTGCCATACATTGACATGAATCGGCCACAGGTGTACACGAGCTCCCAACCCTGAAATCCCCTCCCACCTCCCACCCCATATCACTCTCTGGATCATCCCCATGCACCAGCCCCAAGCATCCTGTATCCTGTATCGAACATAGACTGGTGCTTCATTTCTTACATCATAGTATACATGTTTCAATGCCATTCTCCCAAATCATCCCACCTTCTCCATCTCCCTCTCCCTCTCCCTCAGAGGCCAAAAGTCCGTTCTATACATCTGTATCTCTTTTGTTGTCTCACATACAAGGTCATCATTACTATCTTTCTAAATTCCATATATATGTGTCAGTATACTGTATTAGTGTTTTTCTTTCTGGCTTACTTCACTCTGTATAATCAGCTCCAGTTTCATCCATCTCATTAGAACTGAGTCAAACTTATTCTTTTTAAGGGCTGAGTAATACTCCATTGTGTATATGTACCACTGCTTTCTTATCCATTCATCTGCTGGTGGACATCTAGGTTGTTTCCATGTCCTGGCTATTATAAACAGTGCTGTGATGAACATTGGGGTACATGTGTCTTTTTCAATTCGAGTTTCCTCAGTGTGTATGCCCAGCAGTGGGATTGCTGGGTCGTAAGGCAGCTCTATTTGCAATTCTTTCAGGAATCTCCACACTGTTTTCCATAATGGCTGTACTAGTTTGCATTCCCACCAACAGTGTAAGAGGGTTCCCTTTTCTGCACACCCTCTCCAGCATTTATTGCTTGTAGACTTTTGGACCACAGCCATTCTGACTGGTGTGAAGTGGTACCTCATTGTGGTCTTGATTTGCATTTCTCTGATAATGAGTGATGTTGAGCATCTTTTCATGTGTTTGTTAGCCATC
>SJYC01039228.1:0-14134 GCA_006408675.1 Madoqua kirkii | reverse complement strand
CTCTCCAGCATTTATTGCTTGTAGACTTTTGGATCGCAGCCATTCTGACTGGTGTGAAGTGGTACCTCATTGTGGTCTTGATTTGCATTTCTCTGATAATGAGTGATGTTGAGCATCTTTTCATGTGTTTGTTAGCCATCCGTATGTCTTCTTTGGAAAAATGCCTATTTAGTTCTTTGGCCCATTTTTTGATTGGATCGTTTACTTTTCTGGAGTTGAACTGCATAAGTTGCTTCTATATTTTTGAGATGAGTTGTTTGTCAGTTGCTTCATTTGCTATTGTTTTCTCCCATTCAGAAGGCGGTCTTTCCACCTTACTTATAGTTTCCTGTGTTGTGCAGAAGCTTTTAATTTTAATCAGATCCCATTTGCTTATTTTTGCTTTTATTTCTAGTATTGTGGGAGGTGGATCATAGAGGATCCTGCTGTGATTTATGTTGGAGAGTGTTTTGCCTATGTTCTCCTCTAGGAGTTTTATAGTTTCTGGTCTTACATTTAGAGCTTTAATCCATTTTGCGTTTATTTTTGTGTTTGGTGTTAGAAAGTGATCTAGTTTCATATATTTGTATGTTAAGAAAAAAAACATATATCTCGGAATCTATTTACTAACTGACTTTTTGGTAGTTCTTATTAATTTCCTTATATCCCCCATAAAATTTTGCATTAAATAATCTCTTTGATTCTCAGAATTTATCTTTTTTTAGTTATATTTGCAGCCTTAAGGCACTCTCACTGACTCTCTTGTTCTTTCTCTGTCTCCTCTTTTAAATTTAATGAAATTGGAAGATATTTAATTACAGATATGTACTAGTCAACTCATACAGAGTTTTACTTATTCTATTATTGGTGGCAAGTAGGAGGCAATCATATACAGAGGACTTTCCACTTGGGAAAACTAGAATTCAAGTTCCAAAATTTTCATGAGGATTAATTTGGTTACTCCGGAAAAAAAAAAAAAGGTATAAATAGAATGGAACAGAAGTTAAAAATGGGAGGGAGGACTAAAGGAAGGAAACTTACACTTCTGCATTAAGAAAAAGGCTGGATGGAAATATAACTCATGGCTAATAAGGAGAGCAACAGAGGAATCCTGAGCTAATGAGAGCAACATGGAGGGGAAGGAGAGGTAAATTCTTTTGGGGAGCTTGGAGACTAAATGAAAAGAATCTCAGCCACTATGGCCACTTTGAATACACTTGATTTAGAAATGGTAATAGCTGTAACGACCCTTCAATTCTATCAAAGATATTTTGGGAGATTGTGAGTTATGTTTCTGCTAACATAGTAACCTATGCTAGGTAGGGTAGAAATACTTTAGACCCAAGAAGAGTCCCAATGGAAGGTTGGTGTTTGTGCAACATGATGTGCAGTAAGAATAAGATGTATTATGGGATTTCCCAGGAAAAAAACACTGAACTGTGTTGCCATTTCCTTCTCCGGGGGAATCTTCCCAACCCAGGGATTGAACCTGTGTCTCCTGCATCGCCGGCTTTGGCAGGGAGATATTTTTGCCAGTAGGGCACCTGGGAAGCCATAAAAAGACTTAGGTATAAAGATAAGTCACCTAAGAAAGTTTCTGTGTCCTGGATTTCCAAGTAAATTTTAACTTTGACTAGATTCAGAACTGTTCCTTGGAGTCTTTGGAAGTTTACAAGGCATACCCATTATGCCCTCAAACCCAGCACTTTTTTATCCCCTCAAATGAAGGTTTATATATTGGCGATCTTTCATTATGAAATAGAAGTTAGAGTTCTTAGCCTGAGTCATCCTTCTAAAGAGGCAGCTGGTCTCTTTTACCAGCTGATATTACATATTAAATTGGCCCCCAAATATTTCATCAAAATGGCTTGCAGCACACACCCTACATTTACCTCATGTCCCTTTTGTGGCTCATTGTCAATTCACACAATGGGGAAGTCTGGGTGGCAGCTGCAAATTTTCTGGTTTTGAATACACACAGCATATTTTCAGCAATTACATCTCAGCCTCTTATTCTGCATTTGTATTCTCAGTACAGAGTACTGATGGCAAATTCATTATTCCAATGATCTGGACTGGGTACTCCCCTATAATGCACACTGAAGTCCTTCCAATTCACAGATCATTCTAACCATCAGGAAGCAGAGATAAAGAAACTATAGTCTCCATATGTTTTGAAATTCTTTGTGGCTTCCCAAATCTTCTTCCTAAAGAGAGCATTCTTTTACCTTTAATTTCCAGATAAATTTACTACCTGTATTCATTGCCTTCAAAGAGCACTTTTAACATTTTTCAATAATATACATTTAGCGGTAGAAGAAAGTAAATACTCATCGTGAGAGACAGAACACAGCATAAGATCATGGGAAGGTTGAAAACAGTTTAATCTCAAATTTTAGCTTAAAACTACATTAATTTTATGTTCTAACAAAAAAAGATAATCTTCCATGTCTTCACAATACTCAAACTACTGCCTAGAGGCTAAAATGATGGTACAAATCTTGTGTGAAATTTATGCCATGAATTTGAGGAGACTTTGGCACATCCTCTCATATGCCTGACCCCTGTGCATTCCAGATTTCTAAAGCAAGGGGAAAGAGCCCTCACAAGGAATCATGATGTATGTTTCCGACTCTTGTGACCCCATGGACTGTAGCCCGCCAGGCTCCTCTGTTCATGGGATTCTCCAGGCAAGAATGCTGGAGTGGGTTGCCATTTCCTTCTCCAGGGGATCTTCTTGACCCAGGAATCAAACCCGAGTCTCCTGCTTGCACAAAGCAAGGGGAAAAGATCCTTTATAAGGAACCATGACTCATGTTGCCTCTCTATATATCCAATAAAATTCCTTTCCTTTTCTATTACCTTCTTGAAAAGCAAGTCTTTCTCAATTTGGAGGACATTTATGACAGCCTTATAAGTTGTTTCTGGTGACCATCTATAGCCTTGTCCCCTAATGACATTTTAAATTTCAAAATTCCAAATTAATTATTTTAAGTATGTAAATATATATTTAACATAATTCCTAGGTATGGAGGCTTGAAAGTCAGATGATCCAGGTTTGAAACAGCTCCTTCATTTTCCTGATACATGACTTTGAGTTTCCTAACTACTCTAATCTTCAGTTTTCTCACCTATCAAATGGAGGAGACTATCACACCTACCTTTTAGGGTTATTGAAAAATTAAATGAAATCCTATATGCAAAATGCTTAAAATAGTGCCTGGAAATAGTACACGGGATCATTATTATTCCTAGATGAAAAAATTGAGTCTGGAAGAAGTTCTAACTACAAGAAAGTTTTTTTGTCATTTTCAAAAATTGCAACCACACATACTTGTTTCTAGAATTCTTCCATTAATAAATAGTCACTATTTCTTTCCAGATGTCCATCATTTCTGCAAAATGTTGGCACATCTTTCTATATAGCCATTTTCAACCATAAGCCTAAAGCAACAGGGTATTGCTGTCATCCTCATAGTGAATTCCAAGACAGAAAGCAACATATGCAGTGCACAAATTTATTCATTTCTTGTTTCATTCACTCATTCCACACCCATGACCAAGTACCCAGAGCAGCTTGCTACATAAGTTGAGTACCACAGAGAGTCTATGTATGTGTCCATTTTATTACAACCAACATGGTAATCCCTGGTCTTGGGTTAGAACCTCTGTTTCTACTTTTGGGTACATTTATAAGAGCTAACGGTTCAGTCACAACACTGTACTGAATATTTAAGTCATGCTTTGCAAACTTGTCAGCCCTGTGGCTCAGATGGTAAAGAATATGTCTGCAATGCAGGAAACAAATGTTGGATCCCTGGATAGGGAAGATCCTCTGGAGAAGGAAATGGCTATCCCCTCCAGTATTCTTGTCTGGAGAATTCTATGGACGCAGGAGCCTGGTGGGCTATAACCCACTGGGTCACAAAGTATCAGACACAACTGAGTGAGACCAGCACTTGGAAACTTAGCTGGACCTTTACTATTTTTTTCTCTAAGAGTCTGTCTGTTGAGTTACCTCCACAGCTCTTCCTGATCTTCCTCTTTTTTAAGCCCTTCAACTCTACTATTATCCCTTTATTCCTTGCCAGTGATTTATCAAGATTTTATGAAGTTCAGGTTATTTACAGTAAACAATCTCAACAACCTCAAGCCTCTCCTTTCCTTCTCCAAACTGAGTGTATCTGGGCCCATCTTCTCTCAGAGAAGCAGATGACCCTCTTTGCAAAGGTTAATCCCTTCGCCTAAATTCTTGACCTGTTCAAGTTCTTTGTTTCATCACTTCTTGTGCTTTCTTCTTCTCACCTGGCTTCCTTCCTGGCAAAACTGAACCTTCTTCCCAAATCCTACTGGTCACTAAACCCAATTGCTGTTAGTATCTCAGTAGAAATTTCCTCTTCCAACATCAGTTCAGTTCAGTTCAGTCACTCAGTCATGTCTGACTCTTTGCAACTCCATGAACCACAGCAAACCAGGCCTCCCTGCCCATCACCAACTGATGGAGTCCACTCAAACCCATGTCCATTGAGACGGTGATGCCATCCAGCCATCTCATCCTCTGTTGTCCCCTTCTCCTCCTGCCCTCAATCTTTCCTAGCATCAGCGTCTTTTCAAATGAGTCAGCTCTTCCCAGCAGGTGACCAAAGGACTGGAGTTTCAGCTTCACCATCAGTGCTTCCAATGAACACCCAGGACTGATCTCCTTTAGGATGGACTGGTTGGATCTCCTTGTAGTCCAAGGGACTCTCAAGAGTCTTCTCCAACACCACAGTTCAAAAGCATCAATTCTTCAGTGCTCAGCTTTCTTTATAGTCCAACTCTCACATCCATACATGACCACTGGAAAAACCATAGCCTTGACTAGATGGACTTTTGTTGGCAAAGTAAATGTTTCTACTTTTTAATATGCTGTTTAGGTTGGTCATAACTTTCCTTCCAAGGAGTGAGCATCTTTTTATTTCATGACTGCAGTCACCAATTGCAGTGATTTTGGAGCCCCCCCAAAATAAAGTCTGACACTGTTTCCACTGTTTCCCCATCTATTTCCCAGGAAGTGATGGGACCCAGTGTCATGATCTTAGTTTTCTGAATGTTGAGCTTTAAGCCAACTTTTTCACTCTCCTCTTTCACCATATGCTCCTCTTCCAATACACCCATGTGTTTTCCGCCAAAAAGATCTAAATATGCAAGTGAAAGAAATTAGAATTATTTTCAAAACACATTTAGCTAGTAATTTCATTACTTAAGTCAATAATTTATATTATTTAATAATAATTAGATTTAGTTACATGTAGAATTAGATTTAGTTACATGTAGATTTAGCTGTGCATCATGAGTAAAATGGCTTTCCTGGTGGTTCAGGTGGTGAAGAATCTGCCTGCAATGCAGGAGACCCAGGTTCAATCCCCAGGGTAGGAAGATACCCAATCCAATATACTTGCCTTGAGAATCCCATGGACAGAGGAGCCTAGCAATCTACAGCCCATGGGGTTGCAGATAGTCAGACATGACTGAATGACTAACATATGAGTAAAATAAAATATTCTGGCTATAAATAACTTCAAAAATCATACAATATTTTCATAACAGTGTTCTGCATAGAAAATAAGGACCAATGGTACTGGCACAAAGACAGAAATATAGACCAATGGAACAAGATAGAAAGCCCTGAGATAAACCCACACACATATAGACACCTTATCTTCGACAAAGGAGGCAAGAACATACAATGGAGTAAAGACAGTCTCTTTAACAGCTGGTGCTGGAAAAGCTGGTCAACCACTTGCAAAAGAATGGAACTAGACCACTTTCTAACACCACACACAAAAATAAACTCAAAATGGATTAAAGATCTAAACGTAAGACCAGAAACTATAAAACTCCTTGAGGAGAACATAGGCAAAACACTTTCGGACATATATCACAGCAGGATCCTCTATGATCCACCTCCCAGTATACTGGAAATAAAAGCAAAAATAAACAAATGGGACCTAATTAAAATCAAAAGCTTCTGCACAACAAAGGAAACTATAAGTAAGGTGAAAAGACAGCCTTCTGAATGGGAGAAAACAATAGCAAATGAAGCAACTGACAAACAACTAATCTCAAAGATATACAAGCAACTTATGCACCTCAACTCCAGAAAAACAAATGATCCAATCAAAAAATGGGCCAAAGATCTAAACAGGCATTTCTCCAAAGAAGACATACGGATGGCTAACAAACACATGAAAAGATGCTCAACATCACTCATTATCAGAGAAATGCAAATCAAGACCACAATGAGGTACCACTTCACACCAGTCAGAATGGCTGCGATCCAAAAATCTACAAGCAATAAATGCTGGAGAGGATGTGGAGAAAAGGGAACCCTCTTACACTGTTGGTGGGAATGCAAACTAGTACAGCCATTATGGAAAACAGTGTGGAGATTCCTGAAAGAATTGCAAATAGAGCTGCCTTACGACCCAGCAATCCCACTGCTGGGCATACACACTGAGGAAACTCGAATTGAAAGAGACACGTGTACCCCAATGTTCATTGCAGCAATGTTTATAATTGCCAGGACATGGAAACAACCCAGATGTCCATCAGCAGATGAATGGATAAGAAAGCTGTGGTACATATACACAATGGAGTATTACTCAGCCCTCAAAAAGAATAAGTTTGACGCAGTTCTAATGAGATGGATGAAACTGGAGCCGATTATACAGAGTGAAGTAAGCCAGAAAGAAAAACACCAATACAGTATACTGACACATATATATGGAATTTAGAAGACAATAATGATGACCCCGAAAGTGAGACAATATAAGAGACACAGAGGTATAGAACGGACTGTTGGCTTCAGAGGGAGAGGGAGAGGGTGGGAAGATCTGGGAGAAGGACAACGAAACATGTATACAATCATATGGGAGATGAAGCACCAGTCTATGTTCAATACAGGATACAGGATGCTTGGGGCCGGTGTATGGGATGAACCGGGGGGATGGGCAGGGAAGGGAGGTGGGAGGGGGCTTTAACATGGGGAGATCATCCACACCTGTGGCTGATTCATGTCAATGTATGGCAGAACCAATGCAGTGCTGTGAAATGGAATAAGCATTAAACAAAAAATAAAAATTTAATAAAAAAATAAAATAAAATAAAATAAAATACCATACAATATTTACTTAAAAAAAAAAAAAGAAAATAAGGACCAGCTAAGAAGTTTTTATGTTAACCTATTTACTGTGTACTTTCCTAGGATTTGCATGTGCTAGATATTGTAAAGGATTTGTTTTTGTCCTTTAAGAGTTTACCTTTGAAAAGTGGTATAAGCTCCTCAATGGGCCAATGAACTACCATGGAGGAGGTACATGAAATGCAATTGCTTTATAGAGTTATAATTTCCCAGTACTTTAGGCAAGAAAAGAATTGATAATTGATTCTCCCAGGACTCGAGGGAGCAAAAAAAAAGGAGTGTAGAGATGCTGAGGCTACTTGCTTTTAAATATTTAAGTACTATAATCTCCAGGGGATACGAAATGACTCATTAAGTTAGATTTGTTTCACTTAAATTGTGATGATTAGATTTCTGAGTCTGTGAACAGCAGCTACAGATCCATATATCTCTCTTTCTATTTCATTACTCATTGATAACTTTATTTGATGTTGCTTTGGAATTTATCTCATAAAATGCTATATGTTCTCAGAGTATGTTTTGCTCCCACCACTTGATTCTTGATAACACAGAAAAATAAAGAGTCATAGGAAAACTTGTTCTCTCTTTAGGAACATTTCAAATCTATGATTTAAGTACTATAATCTCCAGGGGATACGAAATGACTCATTAAGTTAGATTTGTTTCACTTAAATTGTGATGATTAGATTTCTGAGTCTGTGAACAGCAGCTACAGATCCATATATCTCTCTTTCTATTTCATTACTCATTGATAACTTTATTTGATGTTGCTTTGGAATTTATCTCATAAAATGCTATATGTTCTCAGAGTATGTTTTGCTCCCACCACTTGATTCTTGATAACACAGAAAAATAAAGAGTCATAGGAAAACTTGTTCTCTCTTTAGGAACATTTCAAATCTATGGACTTTTGAGAGTGAGAAAATGATCACGTTTTAATAAAAACTCTGGTCTCCCGTCCAGAATATGCAAAATATTTCTGATTTCAAAAACATATCTCTAATCTGACAAAGCAGAAAATGATAATTTTAGAAAATTAAGTTAATATGTTAAAGAAATTCTGCTTGTCAGAATACCTAAAGAAAAAGAAAAACTTTAAGTATAAGATGTTTGAAATATAAAGTGACCTGGCAAATAAAGATATAATATGTAGTATAAATTTATAAACCAAATAGGAAACCACTGAGTTAAATAATCTTTCTCAGCTGTTAAAGTATTACTTAATAGAGAAATGAGAACAAGTACATAAAGTGAAAAAAGAAACAAAACCGGAGGTTATGGAATAAAGGCATGTATACCATGGCAATATTTGTCTTTGCTTTTTATACAGAATGATGTAGAGTTTGAGAAGTGTTGCAAATAAAATATGATAGTGAACTAGAGAGAAAAACTTCAAGATTGACATAAAACGATCTGCTGAACTCAAGGCCTTAGACATGGAGTTATTTTCTAAAACCACAAAAGCTGAGAGGGTGGAGAGTTTTGTAGGAAAGGCTGAGGGTAGGCTGACTGGTTTCCTTCATGTATTCTGCCCTCTGTTTAAAAACAACTGGTAGGAAAATATATTTTCTGTATCTAAAAGAAAGATATTAAAGTCTTTTATTTTTCTGCCTTCAGAAGTTTGCATTTGCTAAGCACTGTAGTTTTCCCTATTGCACTTATTGACATTGGGATCACATGATCAAAATGGCACTGTGGAGAAGGCATGGGCACCCCACTCCAGTACTCTTGCCTGGAAAATCCCATGGACGGAGGAGCCCAGTGGGCTACAGTCCATGGGGTCCCTAAGAGTCGGACACAACTGAGTGACTTCACTTTCAGTTTTCGTGTTTCTGCATTGCAGAATGAAATGGCAACCCACTCCAGTGTTCTTGCCTGGAGAATCCCAGGTACAGGGGAGCCTGGTGGGCTGCCATCTATGGGATCGCACAGAGTTGGGCACAACTGAAGTGACTTAGCAGCAGCAGCAGCAGCGAATTCTTTGAAGTAAAACTAGCACCATACTAAACTGAAAAAATGGAACATTTTCATGAGGATATTTTTATTTTGTTTTTATTCTCAGGTTCCATCTTATGTACACTTTTTTTTTTTTTAATAGCCAAGGGTACACCCAATGATGGATGCATAATCACATTCAAGGCAAAAGGTTACTTTTAAGTCTATCAGTCTGAGAAAGAGAGAAAGTGAGAACTGTGATTACTAATGGTGTTTCCAGAAGTTATTAAACAGGATAAAAAGATTGAGTTATGAATTTGCAGTTCTTCATTTCCTTCGTGACAAATGTGCTGTCGTGTCTGATTCTGTGACCCCCATGGACTGCAGCCCGCCAGGCTCCTCTGTCCACGGTGTTTCCCAAGAGTACTGGAGTGGGTGGCCATTCCCTCCTCCAGAGGACCTTCCCAACCCAGGGATTGAACCCGGGTCTCCCACATCTCCTGCATTGGCAGGTGGATTCTTTACCACTGAGTCCCCAAGGAAGCTGCTTACAAATCACTACAGATTTTAATTTCTATAAAGCAGAAAGTTACGTACAAATCAGCAGATGTTTTTACAACCTTGGAGAAGGCAATGGCAGCCCACTGCAGTACTCTTGTCTGGAAAATCCCATGGATGGAGGAGCCTGGTGGGCTGCAGTCCATGGGGTCGCTAAGAGTCGGACACGACTGAGCGACTTCCCTTTCACTTTTCACTTTCGTGCACTGGAGATAGAAATGGCAACCCACTCCAGTATTCTTACTTGGACAATCCTAGGGATGGGGAAGCCTGGTGGGCAGCCATCTAGGGCGTCACACAAAGTCGGACACAACTGAAGCGACTTAGCAGCAGCAGCAGCTTTTACAACCTAGACGTCAGCTGGTTCCCTCGTGTTGCTCTCAAAGTCAGGCATCTTCAGATGGTCTTTAGAAGTTGAAAGCCATTCTCTTATTAACCTCAATTTCTCAGAGTTAGCCCTCTCTTCTGCACCAGACTCTCTGATGCACGTGGCTTGCCTTGTTTTGTTCATATCAGCCTAGACATAGATCTTAATCTTTTTACATTTTTTCATTGGAAATCAATACATGTAAGGCCTTTTGTGAGGTTAACAGTCCTAACTGAAGATTTAATGATGACAGGAAGACATCATGTCTGAGGATGTGAAGTTTATCTTGAGTCTCTTTCCCATTATGCCTTTTCTTCTCTTAAAAAAATTTTTTTATCGAAGTATGATTTATTTACAATTAAAGTTATAGGTGTACAATACAGTCATTAAAATTTTTAAAGGTTGTACTCCATTTATAGTTATTATATAATACTATCTATATTCTCTGTTTTATTTATCTTTGTAGCTTATTTTATACATAGTAGTTTGTGCCTCTTAATAACCTACCTCTATGGCCCCTTATCCTTCCCTCTTTTGACTTGTAACCACCAATTTGTTCTCTACATATGCGTATCTGTTTTTTTTTTTTTATATTCACTAATTTGGGGGTAATTCTCATGTTTGGAGGTAATTAACCAGCCTCTATATTTTTTCTCTAAGAACTCTATACTCTCCTCCCATAAGAAGGTGTAACAGGCACTGTACATAAACCCCAAGTCAAACTCAGGTTTATATCTCTTAACATTTATCTCCTATCACCAGGTGTAATTCTGACCTAATGTTCCCAATTTGTATGGGAGTTAATCATACCTAGTGGCCCAGTGATAAATAATCTGCCTGCAATGCAAGAGACAGGGCTCAATCCCTGGGCTGGAAAGATCCCCTGGAGAAGGAAATGGCTACCCACTCCAGTATTCTTGCCTGGAGAATTTTATGAACAGAGGAGCCTGACAGGCCACAGTCCATAGAGTCTCAAACATGACTGAGAAACTAATACTTTCACTTTCACTTAGATATATATAGTGGAGAGAGAGTAAGGATGTCCTTTCTGAAATATTTCTTTAATAGTTTATATCATAGACTCATCTTAGTTCTTGAATTAGGAACTTCTAGTTCTTTCTGCTTGTCTTAAATATTTTGTATTTGTATGTCACAGTTCATATCTTTCTCTTGCAATAAGTGCCTCTCTGTTAAAATGACTGAGACCTGTCTAAACATGGAGAAGACCTCCACTTTATAACTGAGCAATCCAAGAAAAGTTGACAAAAAATCCAACTTAGGTTTAGTTGCCATGGTCCAGAATTTACCTGAGGTTTACCATGCTTCATTCAGAAATGCTGACACTAACCTTGTAGAATTTATGATAACCTTGCCTTCACTCAATAGTTAATTGGCTATTTTGCCACTGAAATAGATTCTCAATCTAGGATTTTAAGGCTTTATATCTGTCACAGTGTCTACTCTCTTTCCGAGATATAATCATTTTTGTAATAAAGTGTTTTTTTTTCTTTTAAAATAAGTTTTCATCCACCTTCCTAGGTACTTCATGATTAAGTCCCAACCTCCTCTACTAGAATAGATTTTAGACATTGAAACATATAACTCAATTGTGCAATTCAGCATTGATCTCTGGGTTTTGTATGTCTCCTGTAGAATTGCTTAAACTACTTGACATTAAACTATGAATCCATTCTGTCATTTTTTAGCAATTTCCTGAATAATTTCCAATTTCCAAGCCATTTATACACAGGAAACTGCTGATTAACAAAGGTTGTACCCAATGAAGTCAGTAGCTTTGTATCTAATTATGAGCATCCCTTATTATCTTCAATTAAGTGTACTGTGACCCTGAAACAGCTTTGCATATTTGAAACTAAACTATGGAAAGATGCTAATAGGTATCACAAGTATCACTCACCTGCCCAAGCAACTAAGAGTTAAGATTCTGTCAAAATCTCTGCTGCAGAGACATCTGTGGTTAGCAGTGGTTTCTATTTAATAAGAACTGAGGGAAGTCAATACTTTGGCCACATGATGCAAAGAACTGACTCCTTGGAAAGACCCTGATGCTAGGAAAGATTGAAAGCAGGAGGAAAAGGGAATGACAGAGGATGAGATGGTTGGACGGCATCACCAACTTGATGGACATGAGTTTGAGCAAGCTACGGGAATTGGTGATGGACAGGGAGGCCTGGTGTGCTACAGTCCATGGGGTCACAAACAGTCGGACATGAGTGACTGAACTGAATATACGTTGAAGGAAACGTAAATGCAAGATCGATTATTTGGCAACCACCATGACGGTAACTGTTTCAGGCAAGAAATTTCAGTGGAAACCCAAGCTGGAAGATATAAATTTGATAAGAAACAGGATAGTTACATGGTCTTAAACTGTCTCCTCCCTATGATACTTCTTAATTATGAAGTAAAAACAGTGACTTTACAGTGAAAAAACCTGACAGATGCCGCCATAACCAGGAGATCAAGAGGAACAGTAATGTGGAAAACAGATACAACTTCCACCCTGATGTGATGCACTAAGTATACAATCTGTAGTATTGCTTCTCAAAAACACATAAATCTAATCATAAGGAAACATTAGAAAATCACAAAGTAGGCAAAATGCTTTATAATAAATGGCCTGTGTTATTAAGATAGATGGTCGTGAAAGACTAAGGAAAAGATCCCAAAGGAGACTGAAAATGCGTGACAATTAAATTTTTTTATGACAATGAAATTTAAGGGTGAATCTTGGATTAGATTTTGCACACATACAAAAATACATTTCATCTTTTTTATAAAGAATGTTAATAAGAAAATTAGTGAAATTTGAATAAACCCTGTACATGATATAATAGTATTATATCCAAAATTAATTTCCTGATTTTTATCATTGTTAGGTGGTTATATAAGACAGTGTTTTTGCTTTAAGAGAAAGCAAACTAAAGAATTGAAGTGTAAATGGAAATCTATCCACTCTTAAAAGGTTCAGAACAAATTTTTATGCGTACATTTTACATATAATATAGACCATATATACAGAGAGAGCTTAAAGCAAGCATAGTAAAATGATAATTTTTGGAGAAATTTTAGTGAAGATATTATAGAAATCATTTTATGATTTTTTCAACTTTTTAATAACTGTGAATGTTTTTTGAGTTTGTAAGAATTTCAAGCCTTACATAATCCAGTAAATTTTGCTTTTATTTCTTGGATTTATTAACAGATTTTAGAGAAAAGTTAAGGAATTGAAATGGACAAAACCATATTTCCAGTTCTAGCTGAGCATGGACTGGTAATCTCCTTGAGTTTCAAATATATATATCACTGCATTTTTAATATACATGCACTTATTTGTCTCATCATGCTTAATAACTTCACATAGCAAGCATAAGCTGAATCCTGCCTTGTTTTTAAGAGAAAATTGATGGCAAGAAACTGAATAGAGAATGACTATAATTTCAAACAGCAATTCTTAATCTCAGTTTGGTAATGTACTAATACGTGCTGCAAGTAGTTTATTTCCACAAGTATATAGACGCTTACTTCTTGTAAGGAAAGTTATGACCAACCTAGACAGCACATTAAAAAGCAGAGACATTACTTTGTCAACAAAGATCCGTCTAGTCAAGGCTATGGCTTTTCCAGTGGTCATGTATGGATGTGAGAGTTGGACTATAAAGAAAGCTGAGCACTGAAGAATTGATGCTTTTGAACTGTGGTGTTGGAGAAGGCTCTTGAGAGTCCCTTGGACTGCAAGGAGATCCAACCAGTCCATTCTGAAGGAAATCAGCCCTGGGATTTCTTTGGAAGGACTGATGTTGAAGCTGAAACTCCAATCCTTTGGCCACCTGATGCAAAGAGCTGACTCACTGGAAAAAACCCTGATGCTGGGAAAGATTGAGGGCAGAAGGAGAAGGGGAAGACAGAGGATGAGATGGTTGGATGGCATCACCAACTCAATGGACCTGGGTTTGGGTGGACTCCAGGAGTTAGTGATGGACAGGGAGGCCTGGCGTTCTGCAGTTCATGGTGTCACAAAGAGTTGGACACGACTGAGCAACTATTTTTCTTTGTAGATTAGAGTACAGTTACCAGGGAATGCTTCCCTG
>SJYC01039226.1:0-13690 GCA_006408675.1 Madoqua kirkii | reverse complement strand
ATAAGGGGACAACAGAGGATGAGATGGTTGGATGGCATCACCAACTCAATGGACATGAGTTTGAGTGAACTCTGGGAGTTGGTGATGGACAGGGAGGCCCATGTTGCTGCTGTCCATGGGGTCGTAGTGTCAGATAGAATTGAGCAATTGAACTGAATAAAAGCTTAATTTCTAAAATATAACTACTCATTCTGAAACATCTCTCACACATACATATGCACATATACACACCACAGAAAAACCTACAAAGTATTTTGAAATCATAGTCATCAATACAGTCTCATATTCACTTGATATAAACAGCACTGTAGATTAGAAAATCATATCCAAAACGAAGTCAAGGTATTATTATGTCCAGAAATCATTATTTAACTCATCTGAGAACATTTTTAAGCTGACGTCAAGCATTTTAATATGATTTTCTTGATGGGAGGGTATAATATGGCAAGCAAAACCCTTGAGAATGTTTAGGTATTTTCTCAAATATATTAACATGATGAGATAAAATTTAGTCCTCAAACTGGAAGAGAGCAGTTAAGGTAGCAGGCACTGGCCCATAATCAAACTAAGGCTTGCTCATTAAATTGTGCTGCAGATAACAATGCAAGTTGATGATGCCCAGCGTTCCGTGATTGCCACAAATTGCTGTTATTATGAAACAGAGCAGTAGCTTGAATATTTTCCAGGCCAAAGAGAACTGCTTGCATACGCACATGTGCTTACAGGTGTTTGGTGGCTATTTCTAACTATCTTTAAATGGATATGTTAATACCCAGAGCAAACTTTGGGTATTTTTTTCCTGTGAATTGACACTGTCAAGTACACCATCACTGACAAGATTAAAGCTGGACACCTGGATTGTCATATCCATGAGTATGCATGTATTTTGCCTCACATTTCCATTACTCTGGTTATGTATCTCAGCGTATTAGAATAGGTGTTAGTCACTCAGTCATGTTCAGCTCTCTGCGAACCCGTGCTATAGCCCTCCAGGCTTCTCTGACCATGGGATTCTCCAGGTAAGAATACTGGTGTGGGTATTCAATACCAATTAACAAATGGTACCGAGTTTTAATTCTCAGGACGTAGGTATACTTTAAACCAGTATTCCTCCGACCCTAGCAAAAAAATTTTTACCATTCTAAAGAACTCACTGAACATGGGACATGCTGCCTTAAGAGAGATCTTCTCAACACTTGAAATATTCCTGTATACCCTAAAAATCCATGTAGCTGTGACGTTCAATCGGAATTTCAAGCACCAGGTGATGGTTAAGCATATTTTGGCTGACTCTGAAGTCCCAATGTTAAAAGCTTAGTCACAGAACACAGCAGCTAAGGGTCTGATTAACAGACCTGTGCCATGCTGGCAAAATTCAGTGTAAATGACAGCTTCTATAGGTTTGCTCAGAACTGGTTTCAAGAGCTCAGAAAAGCAGTCATATGAAACCATGGCTAAAGTGACAACTGGCCTCAGACCTCAGATTTATATACAACTGATATTTTCAACACTAAATCACCTGGACAGTAGATCAATCAACTGGTTAGGAGAAATTTCTCTAACACACACAATATGGTAGACAATCTAGGGAATGGTTCTATGAAGTAGATCTGTTTGAAGTCCCAATGTTAAAAGCTTAGTCACAGAACACAGCAGCTAAGGGTCTGATTAACAGACCTGTGCCATGCTGGCAAAATTCAGTGTAAATGACAGCTTCTATAGGTTTGCTCAGAACTGGTTTCAAGAGCTCAGAAAAGCAGTCATATGAAACCATGGCTAAAGTGACAACTGGCCTCAGACCTCAGATTTATATACAACTGATATTTTCAACACTAAATCACCTGGACAGTAGATCAATCAACTGGTTAGGAGAAATTTCTCTAACACACACAATATGGTAGACAATCTAGGGAATGGTTCTATGAAGTAGATCTGTGCTAAGATTTATGCTCTAACTGATGACATAATCTAGGAAATGATCATTGCCCTGGTTATCTTTTTATATAACCTTACACCCCTCCACAGGCTTCCCTGATAGCTCAGTTGGTGAAGAATCTGCCTGCAGTGCAGGAGACCCTAGTTTGATTCAGGTTGGGGCAATCCACAGGAGAAGGGAATGGCTACCCACTCCAGTATTCTTGGGCTTCCCTTGTGGCTCAGCTGGTAAAGAATCCACCTGCAATGTGGGAGACCTGGGTTTGATCCTTGGGTTGGGAAGATCCTCTGGAGAAGGGAAAGGCTACCCACTCCAGTATTCTGGCCTGGAGAATTCCACGAAGTATACAGTCCATGGGGTTACAAAGAGTTGGACACGACTGAGCGACAGTCACACTTTCACACACTTCTCCTCAGGAGGCTTATCATATCTATACATTTCACTTTTTATGTAAACTTTATTTTATATTGAAATATAGCCAATTAACAATGTTATGATAGTTTCAGGTGCATAACAAAGCGACCCAGCCATTCATATACATGTATCCATTCTCCCCCATAAATTTCACCTTTTAAGTGGTCATCTGATGAGCGCCTGAACCCCTCCACTTGACTGAAGCCATGGCAACAGCACTGCTGGCAGTTATCACTCTGCATTGTGTATCTAGCACTTAGCGAAGCGTCAGGCACAGCACGCATGCTCAAACATTTACTGAATAAGTAAATTGAATGAATTTTAAGTTTCCTGAGCTCCAGTTTCTTTGTATGTATAATAAAGAGAAAGGATTGTGAATTATTCCTTCATGATTCTTATCCTTCAGATGCTTAGCAACTATTTAGAAATAGAAGACATGTGAATGAAACTACTAGAGAAAAAAAGGATATAGTCGAAAGTCAAGTGATTTGGGAGAACAGCACTGAAACAGGTGTATTACCACATGTAAAACAGATGACCAATGCAAGCTGTATGAAATGGGCACCCAAAGGCGGTGACCCAGAGGGACAGGGTGGAGACAGGAGTGAGGGGGCAATTCAGGATAGGGGAGACACATGTCCACCTATGGCGGATTCACGTTGATGTATGACAAAAAATCACAATATTGTAAACTAACTATCTTCCAATTAAAATAAATTAAATTTTTTTAAAGTCAAGTGTCACAGGTTACTGACTTTGGAAAATTTTTAAAAACTATGTTAGAAAGTAGGACTTTGTAATTTGCATAATGGAAAAGATATGGGAAAATATTTCCAGGTTATCAGTAGAGAAATGACAAAAGCAAAGACAGAGGCAAAAATAAATATGGGGCATGCTGGAGAATGTGAGGAATGTTTTTCATATTTGCATATTTGTTTGATTAAAATCTAACTTATTCTATTAATGTTTCTTTCTGTATGTAATTAAACAATGAAGTAAATGTCATAGCCCAGATCTCTGTGATTGGTTTCACCAGAATGATTTAATTTTATTTGCTGGCCCCTGGAAGTTTGGATTACAAACACCACATCTCAAACCTTTGGCAGATCAAATGACAATGCAATACTCTCAGAAGAAAAAAGTGGCCACCTCCACCATTCTGCGTGGAGGCAGACTGTGACAACAGAGATGTTTGCCTCCTTTAAAGAGAAAGGGGAAAGCTATAAGTGCTTTAGAGTCTGAAAGACCTGTAGATAGTAACAGTTTATAATAGTCTCTGAAATGCCCAGAAGGAGAATTCCAATTGCCTTACATGATTAGAAGGGAGACTTGAAGCTGGGAAATTCAAAGGCTCTTTATAAAGCCATGGCGCTCAGATTTATTTAAGGATATATGTGATCCCAGGCACACAATTGTACAAGTAGAGCATCCTTTTTGCTGGTCCACGAGAATATACAGCCACTTGCACAATGCTTTTGACTAACGCGACTGAAAGTAGAAAGGAGGAATCCAAGCGGGAATCCAAGCCAACTAAATGCACACACAATAGCAAAGAAGGCCCCATTTGTTTAACGTGGAGAGTGAAGTTGAGGACTACTGCTTATTTTTAATTTAGTTTTTTTTTTTTAAAGGAAAGTCAAGAAAGTATTTGTCACCAAGTGAAAGCGCTTGTGTGTGCTCCTTAGTTTTGACCAGAGGACTGAACAACAACAAGGTACACTTCAGAGCAAATTTTAAACTAGAAATGATTAGAAAAGAAAGTGCTTTTAGTGAACTTCACACTAATAAGTGAACATTAAACAAGGATTATAGCAGCCAAGAGCAAAAGGATGGCTGGCATCCCACCTTGAGTGACCAGGGCTTAATATGGGCTTCGTAGAGTTACTGACACTTTAATGGTTGGAGATGTGGAAGACAGAAAATGGAAAAGACACTCTGAACAGAGGTGCGGATGCTGGATGTGGTGGTTTGTTTGGATTATAGAGAGTAGGACAAACTTTTGGGAGTGGAAGATGCTTAAGAAAGGTGGAGGGGAAGAAAGATTGATTTTTGAAAAATAAAGATCATGAAGAAAATGAGTAAATACCATAATTTGAAGTCTTCTTCAATATCTATAGATGTTCTCATTTTTCCTAAATGCTAAGTTTTACCATGACCTCTAATATCTTGGGGCCCAGTGATTTTCAAATTCAGTAACATATCTGACTTTGGCAAAAGCAGACTAATCATGGAGGCTGGCCTAGAGTTCAGAAGAGGATTCTGAAAGCAATGCTCTTATTTTACCAGCAAGCCCTCCTTCTCCAGTGGGAAAATCATGTTTGTATTTAAGTATCATTTTTAGTATCTGCAAATGTCATATACAGACCTTTTGTTTTCACTTCTACAAACTGCACAAAGTGTATATTGAGTTAGAAGCCCTTCCAGATTTAAGAGATCTATTTACCCTCCTGCAAAAATATTCTTCATGGATACATGGTACAGACTCACCAAATATCTATCTTCTAATGTGAAGATATAAGACAGTGAGTTATTCTCTACATGCTTTTAATATTGATAAAGAAGGCAATTTTTTCCCCTGTAGCCACTTCTCTTAGAAGTAGCAATATGCACTGTGTCTTCAAACTGGATTTTGATATATTAAAAATGTAAATCACATTTTGATATAATATGACAATAACATTGAGTGTTGTTTTTAAGTTCTTTTAATTTTATTTAAATTTCATGGATAAGTAAAGCAATTACCTGCAATTTCACATTATAATATGCCTATTTCTATTTATGTTTGTTCCTATGCTGGTTTGTCCATATGCAGTTATAACCCACATACAATTTAACAATTTGCTCTTTCATTTAATGCTGTATTACAAATATTTTTCCATGTTTCTATCATTTAAAAAATATCTATATTATTGTCAGTAATTAAACTTATTTCATGTACTTTCTAAATGCTTCTTTTATTTATTTATTTATTACAGCAACTCAGTTTATTACATGCACATTCTTCTGCATTGATGCTAACAGTTCACTGGTCCAAAATTACTAAAATACTTAAAAAATTATGCATTATGTAAATGCTTCTTTTAAATCTTCCTCTTAGTAATCTTTAAGAATTGACTTTATTTGGTTCAGTTCAGTTCAGTCTCTCATTTGTGTCTGACTGTTTGTGACCCTAGACAGTGAGTTATTCTCTACATGCTTTTAATATTGATAAAGAAGGCAATTTTTTCCCCTGTAGCCACTTCTCTTAGAAGTAGCAATATGCACTGTGTCTTCAAACTGGATTTTGATATATTTAAAAATGTAAATCACATTTTGATATAATATGACAATAACATTGAGTGTTGTTTTTAAGTTCTTTTAATTTTATTTAAATTTCATGGATAAGTAAAGCAATTACCTGCAATTTCACATTATAATATGCCTATTTCTATTTATGTTTGTTCCTATGCTGGTTTGTCCATATGCAGTTATAACCCACATACAATTTACCAATTTGCTCTTTCATTTAATGCTGTATTACAAATATTTTTCCATGTTTCTATCATTTAAAAAATATCTATATTATTGTCAGTAATTAAACTTATTTCATGTACTTTCTAAATGCTTCTTTTATTTATTTATTTATTACAGCAACTCAATTTATTACATGCACATTCTTCTGCATTGATGCTAACAGTTCACTGGTCCAAAATTACTAAAATACTTAAAAAATTATGCATTATGTAAATGCTTCTTTTAAATCTTCCTCTTAGTAATCTTTAAGAATTGACTTTATTTGGTTCAGTTCAGTTCAGTCTCTCAGTTGTGTCTGACTGTTTGTGACCCCATGAACCTCAGCATGCCAGGCCTTCCTGTCCATCACCAGTTCCTGGAGTACACCAAACCGCATGTCCATTGAGTCGGTGATGCCATCCAGCCATTTCATCCTCTGTCATCCCCTTCTCCTCCTGCCTTCAATCCCTCCCAACATCAAGGTCTTATCAAATGAGTCAGCTCTTTGCATAAGGTGGACAAAGTGTTGAAGTTTCAGCTTCAACATCAGTCCTTCCAATGAACACCCAGAGCTGGTTGGATCTCCTTGCAGTCCGAGGGACTCTCAAGAGTCTGCTTCAACACCACAGTTCAAACGCATCAGTTCTTCAGTGCTCAGTTTTCTTTATACTCCCACTCTCACATCCATACATGACCACTGGAAAAACGATAGCCTTGACTAGACGGACCTTTGTTGACAAAGTAATGTCTCTGCTTTTTAATATACTGTCTAGGTTGGTTATAACTTTCCTTCCAAGGAGTAAGCGTCTTTTAATTTCATTGCTGCAATCACCATCTGCAGTGATTTTGGAGCCCAAGAGAATAAAGTCTGTCACCATTTCCACTGTTTCCCCATCTATTTGCCATGAAGTGATGGGAGCAGATGCCATGATCTTAGTTTTCTGAATATTGAACTTTAAGCCAACTTTTTCAATAAGAGGCACATTAGTTCTTTGCTTTCTGCCATAAGAGTGGTACTATAAGCATATCTGAGGTTATTGATATTTTTCCGGGCAATCTTGACTCCAGCTTGCACTTCATGACTGTAGGAGGTCATAAATTTCTCCGTTTTCACTTGGCTTCCTCTTCCTTTTCTCCTTTCTGTGTCCCACCAACTTTACACTTCCCTGTACAAGTTTTCATGGTGAAAACCTAGGACACATCATTCTTTTAAAAAACAGGATGATGTTCTACACACTTGTCTGCATCTTTATGCACTCAACAGCTCCCAGCGGCAGCCTAACCAAGTGCCGTGATTTGTTCTTTTTTTGGCTAAAATATTCTTGCCTGGGGATCCCATGCACAGAGGAGCCTGGCAGCCTACAGTCCACAGGGTTACAAAAGAGTCACACACTGTTTAATGACTAAACAACAGCAAGCAAAACTCATATAAATGGATTCCTTGTATTTTTTTTATCAGCATTTTGTCCTGTTTTGTAAATTTCTCCAACATTCAAGAGTATATATAACATACATTTAGTAATTTAAATAGCAACAGAAATAAAAATAAAATCTTTGTGTACCCATTAGCACTTTGAAAGCCCTCTCTGACACCAGCACTTCCTGACCACAGCATCCTCTCCCTCTGACCCCATCCAGTCTCCAAGGTAACCACTATATTGGGGTTTTGTGTTAAGTACTCTCTTGTTTTCTTTATTATTGTTTCATACATATATGAATCCCTAAGCAATAGTTCAGTTTTGCCTACCTTTAAGTTTTCTGTAAATAAAATTGCATGTACGCTTCTATGACTTTCTTTTTCCTCCTCACCATTCTATTTGTGAGATTCATCCATTTTCCTGCGTGTGGCTTTGTTTATTTGCACTTGAATGACTTAATCCTCTGGCAATTATTTTCCTGTATGGTATGAGGTAGGGACAGAACTCCACCTACTGCTTTGACATTCTACCTTCATTATGTATTTAATTTGTGTATATTTGTCTTACTTTCTCAACTTTATTTCATAAATCCTTCTGTTATCAGTATTTCACCATTTTAAGTATGCTGCTCTGTGGTAAATTTCCATTATTCTCTTGAAAAATCTTAGATATGTAGGAATTTTAAGCAAAAATAATAGTATTTTGAAATATCAGCTTTGTTCTGTGTTGGGGAACACATCTATTTTATTTGGGAATCCATTTGTAAAATCAGTGTACAATTTACCCTGAAAACAAGAGTCAAATATGAATAGTTGTTTTGAAAGTGAATCTCATACAAAAGTCAAATTTTCATTTAAAAGACTTTTTTGGGCTTCTGTGGCATTTGTTTATGTGAAGTATTATTCAACAAATAATGTACACTTGTAATAAAATAATAACAAGGAGAGATCATGAATCTAAATGTGATAGAAGTGAACTATTGATAATAACGTCATGAAAAGGCTGATCAGGATTTTTGTTGAGAGGTCTGCTTAGTGTCTATGTCTGGCTAGCATCCAGCTCTTGCCAATCATTGGCAATATTTTTTTTTTTATCTGAGCTCATTTAAAAGCACTTCTAAAAGTCCAGACAATAAAGGCTAGATTGCTTAGATGCTATTCTGCGGTACACAAGAATGAGTCATATTGGATGATTTCACTCTAGAAAGGCAAGGGTATGGGTGTGTGTGTGTGTGTGTGTGTGTGTGTGTGTGTGTGTATGGTTTGGTCATGTCTGAGTCTGCTACCCCATAGATTATAGTCCGCCAGGCTTCTCTGTCCATGGAATTCTCCAGGCAAGAATATTGGAGTGAGTATTATGCTCTCCAGGGGATGTTCCCAAACCGGGGATCAAACCCAGGTTTCCTGCGTTGCAGGCAGATTCTTTACCATCTGAACAACTCATCTTACAACCCCAAATATTCAGCATTTTTATTCATTCATAGAAATCCATTTATTCTTCATCTTTCTTCTGGATACTTAGGGTATGTCATTGGCTTTGAGGTGAATATAAAATATACAGGTGACATAGTAGGACATTAAATATACGGGTCAGAAGATCCGCAGAGATGTGTAGACCAGAGAATTAAATTGGGGAGTCATTGATTTACTAAAAGTTAGTTTACAATAAGGCAGTTGATAACATCAGCCAGAGAGAGGCTATAGAATTAAAATAGAGAGTGCAGCATGAAACTCTTCAAGAATACCAAATTTAGAGTGTGGGTAGTAAAACAGAAACCAATAAAGGAAGCTCAGGAAAAGTTTTCAGAGAAAGAAATAATGTGATGAAACCAAGATACAAGAAGGCCAAATCTTCAAAATATAAAAATAATTGACTAAAAAAAAATCCGTTAGAATTGAAAATGAGTTGGTCATCTGATAGTTTATCACAAGACATAGCAGTATGAGGTTGTGAAGATAGCAGCTTGAATAGCATAGCTGAGTGAGTAGAAAGAAAGACATGAAAATATTGCTTTGCTTTCATGGAGGGGATTGGGAGGAGAGGAATGTGACATATAGTAACGTGTGAGGGAGATGTGGAGGCAAGAAACATATTTTAAAGCAATAGAATCTTGAAGAAACATGTAAATGGAGTCAGATGGCATAGAGAGAGAGTGTTAACAACTAATAGAATAATACAGGACCACTGCTGAAGAAATGGAAGGCACAGTGTTTCATAGCACAGAGAGTGAGATTTAAAAATGAACAGGAGGAAATGCATCTTCACTGTTGAGAATGATTGTGGCTTTAAAAATCATACAATGAGAAGAGCTGGAAGTTGACTACATTTCCCTCTAAAATTCAAAATAAAGTTCTCTGCTGAGACATATAAGGGTGGAGGATCACTTCACAATGGTGGGGTAGGTATTATCAGTCACTGAGGACTCTGTGAAAGGAGCTGAGAAGTAATTCAGTTTGAGCCAATGACTGTAAATCATGAGATTCCAGTTGCACAATCTCAGTGTGTTCGCCAATCATTTTTCATTCATATGAGTACAGAAGCAGCACTGGTGGAGATCAAAACTGGCCCAGAGATTGAAATTTGCAGAATAGACGAGGACGGAGATCACAGAGATGAGCACATTGCTCAGAGAATGTCCAAGTGATTTAACATAGGCTAAGTCTGCGGAGGAAGGTGTGAAATGGGAAAGATAAATTGCAGGGAAACAGAGAACTGAACAGATAGTAAGGGTCCAGGCAACTGAAGAAGAGGAGAAATAAGAGAATAGGAAGTTTTCACTAAGAGAATAGAATATTGGCATTTAAATTTTCAGACAGTGATAACATATGTAGTCATGTAAGAGACTGAGTTTATTAACTACAAAGATGTTTGTAGTTAAAGAGATCAAGAAACTTAAATCATGTCTGTTTCTAGCAGGTTAGCATACTACATATTTCACTAACTCTCCTGCTAAAAGAAATAAACCAGAAAACTCAAATTACTAGATAAAATATTTTTAAAAAGTCATTTGAATATATAAATGAGCTGAAAAGCAGTGATAAATCTGCAAAGGTCAAAAACTAAGTGAAAAGGAAAGTCTGACAGGTAGAATAAAATGGGGCCTGAAGGAAGCTTTCCTGGAGGCCACGTGCCAGCGTGGGTTAGCATGAATTTTGGATTCTATGAGTTATGGGACACAGAAATCAGGAGATTAAGCCCAAGAGCAATGAAAATTTATGAAATTCTAAGGAGAATCAGAAAAAGTTATATGTATTACATGTCACTGTTATTGTTTTAGTCTGTAAGTCATGTTTGACTCTGCAACCCCATGGGCTGTGGACCGCCAGGCTCCTCTATCCATGGGATTTCCCAGCAAGAACACTGGAGTGGGTTGCCGTGTCCTTCTCCAGGGGGTCTTCTCAATACAGGGATGGAACTCATGTGTCTCCTGCACTGGCAGAAAGATTCTTTACCATAAGCCACCAGGGAGACCCCACATATACATGTATGTGTGTCTGTGTGTGTGTGTTCTTACAAATAGCTGAGAAAAGAGAAGTGAAAGGCAAAGGAGAAAAGGAAAGATATACCATCTGAATGCAGAGTTCCAAAGAGTAGCAAGGAGAGATAAGAAAGCCATCTTTAGGGATCAGTGCAAAGAAATGGAGGAAAACAGTAGAATGGGAAAGACTAGAGATCTCTTCAAGAAAATCAGAGATACAAGGGAACATTTCATGTAAAGATGGGCACAAGGAAGGACAGAAATGGGATACACCTAATGGAAGCAGAAGATATTAGCAAGAGGTGGCAAGAATACTCAGAACTAAACAAAAAAGATCTTCATGACCCAGATAATCATGATGGTGTGATCACTCTTCTAGAGCCAGTCATCCTGGAATGTGATGTCAAGTGGGCCTTAAGAAGCATCACTACAAACAAAGCTAGTGGAGGCGACAGAATTCCAGTTGTGCTATTTCAAATCCTAAAAGATGATGCTGTGAAAGTGCTGCACTCAATATGCCAGCAAATTTGGAAAACTCAGCAATGACCACAGGACTGGAAAAGGTCAGTTTTCATTCCAATCCCAAAGAAAGGCAATGCCAAAGAATACTCTTAACTACCGCACAATTGCACTCATCTCACACGCTAGCAAAGTAATGCTTAAAATTCTCCAAGCCAGGCTTCAACAGTGAACTTCCAGATGTTCAAGCTGGATTTAGAAAAAGCAGAGGAACCAGAGATCAAATTGCCAACATCCATTGTATCATTGAAAAAGCAGAGAGTTCCAGAAAAACATGTATTTCTGCTTTATTGACTACACCAAAGACTTTGACTGTGTGGATCACAACAAACTATGGAAAATTCTCCAAGAGATGGGAATATGAGATCACATTACCTGCCTCCTGAGAAATCTGTATGCAGGTCAGGAAGCAACAGTTAGAACTGGACAGGGAAACACAGACTGGCTCCAAATTGGGAACAGTGCTTATTTAACTTATATGCAAAGTACATCATGCAAAATGCCAGGCTGGATAAAGCACAAGCTGGAATCAAGATTGCCGGGAAAAATATCAACAACCTCAGATACTCAGATGTCACCACCTTATGGCAGAAAGCAAATAAAAACTAAAGATCTTCTTGATGAAAGTGAAAGAGGAGAGTGAAAAAGTTGGCTTAAAGCTCAACATTCAGAAAATTAACATCATGGCATCTGGTCCCATCACTTTATGGCAAATAGATGGGGAAACAGTGGAAACAGTGGCAGACTATTTTTTTTTTTTTGGCTCCAGAATCACCAGATGGTGATTGTAGCCATGAAATTAAAAGACACTTGCTCCTTGGAAGGAAAGTTATGACCAACCTAGACAGCATATTAAAAAGCAGAGACATTACTTTGCCAACAAAGGCTCGTCTAGTCAAAGCTATGGTTTTTCCAGTAGTCATGAATGTATGTGAGAACTGTACCATAAAGAAATCTGAGTGCTGAAAAACTGATACCTTTGAACTGGGGTGTTAGAGAAAACTCTTGAGAGTCCCTTGGACTGCAAGGAGATCAACCATCAATTGATCTAACCAGATCAATCCTGAAGGAAATCAGTTCTGAATATTCATTGGAAGGACTGATGTTGAAGCTGAAACTCCAATACTTCGGCCACCTGATGGGAAGAACTGACTCATTTGAAAACACCCTGATGCTGGGAAAGATTGAAGGCAGGAGGAGAAGGGGTCAACAGAGGATGAGATGATTGGATGGCATCACTGAGTCTATGGATATGAATTTGAGTAAGCCCTGGGAATTGCTGATGGACCAGGAAGCCTGGCATGCTACAGTCCATGGGATCACAAAGAGCTGGACATGACTGAGTGACTGAATTGACTATTGACATATGGACTGTTCCAAGGACTGAACAGAAGATTTTTGTATTTAAAAATAGAAGAAGAAAAACTCAGGAGCAAAAAACAGCAAAAAATGTTCTACATAGGGAAAGAATAAATTATCTTTAAAGGAATAATGACAAAACAATGGATAACTTCTTAACAGAAGAGTATAAATCAAATGACAGGGAAGGAAATGCCAAACTCAGAAAAGTTAATTCTTCAGTAGCCACTTTCAGATTTCACATAAGATAATTTTCTGTCTTTGAAATGCTTTTAAAGTACTATGTATAATATTTTGGTTCAGTACTCATGATCATGATTTAAGTTTTATCAATAAGAAAGTTAAAAAAGAAAGAAAAGACTTATCATCGATTTCATAGATCTAATTCACTGGCAGCAGCTTGTAGGGCAATCAGAACTCAGTTTTCTCTTGGCTGTAATGAAATTTTACATCTGCATGTCAAGTCAATGCATAGCATTTTCCTCTAATGAATTAAAATTTTGCTTTTTTCAATTGTGGTCTGTTGCAAGGATCATGTTGGCCTCTAATTAAGATTGTTTTCCTTAGTGTTTTCTTATATTTATAATTGACGAACTAATTCAGTGTTGAAAGTGCTAGTCACATCAGTTGTGTCCAGCTCTTTGTGACTCCATGGACTGTAGCCTGCCAGGCTTCTTTGTCTGTGGAATTCTCTAGGCTAGAATACTGGAGTGAATAGCCATACTAACTCGAGGATGATATCAGTTCCTTTGTTTTGGTCATCTGGTGCACAGAGACAACTCACTGGACTAGTCCCTGGTGCTGGGAAAGACTGAGGGCAGAAGGGATAGAGGGCACAGAGGATGAGATGGCTGAGCCGCATCACTAACGCAATGGACATGAACTTCAGCAAACTTTGGGAGATGATGAAGGACAGGGAGGCCTGCTGTGCTGCAGTCCATGGGGTTGCAAAGAGTTGGACATGACCGGGCGACTGAACAACAACAAAGCATTAAAAAGTGTTCAGACATGGTGAATACACTTATTTAGAAAATAATCTCATGATTCTGCTAGCAAATTAAGAGGCATTTTGTA